>MU855349.1:0-35303 GCA_033296695.1 Staphylotrichum tortipilum | reverse complement strand
CGCCCACCCACTCTCGCGTCCGAACCCCCATCACCTAACCACCCCTCCTTCTGGGCCTTCCCAACCAGCCGGGTTTGTGGAACCATACACTGACAAGCCACCACTGTCTTGTCTCGTCTTTTTTCTTTTTTCTCGGCGACCTCCTCCCGAGGCGGGACGGGGCTTGGCGGGGTTGGCTTGGGTTGGGAGGCAGGGGGTTGTCTTGTCTTGGGTTGAGGTGAGAAGGGCAGAATTCGCGGGAGGGGACGGGGGCAGAGGGCTGGTGGGTAACTATGTCTCAGTGCAGAGTGAAGTGCTGGGAAGGGGGGCAGAGGAGGAGGGCGAGGAAAAAGAAACTGGCTGGCTGCAAACTGGGCCCCTCTTCTCCCCCACCGAACTGGTTGGATTCCGAGAACGGGGTTAGATTCCGAGTTTGCTGGCTGGATTCCGAGGACGGGTTTGTGCTTGCAACATCCATCCATCCAGCCAGCCAGGCAGTTGAGGAGGGATTCTTCTCCCTGGCCCTCTTCTCCTTCTCACTGTCACTTGCTTGCCTGCTTACAGGTTAGTATGGAGTTTTACTATGTATGCTCAGTGATACATACGCAAGCCCCCCCCCCTCTCCCTCCCCCTCCCCCAGTCCCCCTTTTTTTGGACACAGCAGTTTGCCAGAAGCCGCTCAGAACCGGGGGGGCGCGGAATACTTGCGCGCTGTGGGTAAGGACGAGGGTGGTTGCATATGCCAGGCTTTTCCTGCCTCCCCATCGAAGCAGCAGCTAGTTATGTATTAGCTGCCCCTCGTACCGCCCGCCGACGCGGGGAGAGAGGATTGGGTTGCGTCGGTGACCTGCATATGCGTGCGTAGACATAGTATTATTATGCATGTATGCCACCCGTCCTTTCTTCCAGGTCCACCTCCCTCGGTGGATGATGGGCTAGACTGGAGGGTGGCTGGTTCGGTCCACGTTTTTGGCAGGCAGGGCATCATCAGGAAATCAGGATCCTGCTTAGGTGGCATGCTGGGTTCCGAGGGACGGGACGGGAGGGCTAGTGGCAGCAGTTTCCCCCGCCTTGGTGCCTAAACTCTGCGGCGCTAGTGGGAGGTGCAGATGGGGGGTGAGGGGGTGGTGAGGATATGGTGGTGGTTGGGGGTGGTGGTGCTTTGGGTTATGGATAACCATGCTGGCTGGGGTTTATTTTGGTTGACTGAGCTGGGTTCTTGTTGGCCGGTTGGGGTTCCGAATGGTGATGCTTCTTGCTCGCTCATGGGCTTGGGACGCTGGTGGGTGCATAGATGCATACATGCTGTGGAAGGGTACGAATACCTAAGCGAGGAGGACGGACGGGGAGGTGTCGATTCCATGGCTTTCCTTCTTCCCGCCTCCCGTCGTCCCGTGTCCCGCCCTGTCTGATGCTGGCCCGATGGGATGCAACCCTGTCACGGGGCGCGATGGAGATTGTCTGATGCAGTGGAACGGGGGTTGTTCCCTTGCCTGCCCGGGGTGGGACTGTTGCAGTTTCGGCATCGGGGACGTGGCGCGTCTGGTCTGACCGAACGGATGGGCCGGATGAGCGGTTGGTCTTACTGGCCCTCGAAGGAGAGACAAGTGACTGATCACAAGATCTACGATCACCCTTCCCACTCGTTTATCTGGGTTACGCGTGCTAATCCCGCCGATGTGTCACGGCATGTGAATTATGCCGCCGCTGCCGCCACCGGCCCCGTTTCCCGCTCGCCCTGTCTCGAACACAGCTTGCTGAACCCTGGGTGTAATACGGGCGTAGAACGGGCCGTCTTGACGTGGTTGCAAGGCGAAGGAAGGGACGGTAATCAGTTGCTAATACTCTGAGTTGTTGAATACGCAACATGAACAAGATAAATGGTCCAGATTGGGTGTTTGTCAGATCAAGGATGGGGTCAATTCCGGTCCCTGGATGTACGGCATCTGGAGTTGAAAAGAGGCGAGGTCCATGGCTTGTTTCTCTACTGGCCTCTAACTTTTCTGTTTCTTTATCCAGATACCAGCAACACTTCGCCCATCGCCCATCGCCCATTCCCGCTCTCCCAACCTCCTTTGACGCCTCACTGGCATCCCATCAACCTCACCGGCTCCCTTCTCCACCCCACCTACAGACGTACACGTACACCTAGAAACACGCAGGACCATCCAGAAAAACTATGTCTCTTGCCCCCATTCCCTTTCGTCCTCCCTCTGTTACCCGCCATGTCTCTCCCTCTTTATGCCCTTCACCGTGTCCGTCCTGTCCCTGAACCCGTCCGTCCCTGACCGCGACGCCGGCCCTGACCGCGACCGCGACACCGTCTCTGACCGCGACACCGTTCCTGACCCCGATGCGAGCCCTCGCCCCAGCCCCGGCACGCGCCCTGACCCGACCCAGGCCCTTTCGCCGGCCTCTTGTCCCCTCGTTTCAGCCCCTGCTAACTCGCTCCCTTTTCCGCCCAAGGACGGGTAGAAACTGCTTAGCACCCCGCCAGAGCCTCACAACCTTACCTACCCACGCTGACGGCCTGTGTTTTGGCTCTCCGCCCGCCAGCTTGTCCAACAATGGAACAAGGCGGGATGGGCGGGTGGCTGGAGATGAAGCCCCAAACCCGAGGAGGAGTGGAGGAAGGTTCAAGAACAACACCGACCAGACGGCAACCTGATGGCAACCACCCAGTTGTATTCTATAGATTTCTAGCCCGTCTTATCCCTTTACAATTCACAAACCATCCAAACGCCCCCAACACCAAACCCCCCATGCCTTTACCATCTCGTACACGACAGTACACCCGCCACTCGACCGTCTACCCCCTCCTCGGGGTCAAAACAAAGCCACCCCCAATGTCCTCGTCCTCCCCCTTCATCAAGATCAAAACAAAAACACATCCGCCACAATCCTCTGTCCCCAACCTCATCGAGACCCCAATATCCCTTTCGATCATCACCTCCAGGGGCAAAACAAAAACAGTTCCCAAGTCCCCTTACCCCTTCCTACCTGGGGTCAAGAACAAACTCATACCCCCTGGGGTAAAATCCCCCCCGCTTGGGACACATCGTTCCTCCTTCTCTGATGCTAAAAACCAGACACCTGGGCCAAAACACTCAAACACTACCCCTGTGGGGGTAAAGCATCCCCCCCTCCCCTCCCCTCTCCTCCCCAGTCCAAAAACACAAGAACAACCCCTCTCCACCGCAGGAGCCAACCCCTTGCTCCCCTCCCCTCCCCTCAAAAAAGGCAATCGATCATCACTCAACACCAAGTAAACACGGGATTCCTCCCCTTCACCATCTCCAACCGTTCCACGATCACCTTCCTCCGATTCCCCTCCATCCCGCTCGCCGCCGCATACCCCAGATCGCCACCCTCCATCTCCTCCTCCTCTTCCCCTCCATGACCACCCCCCAGCCCCCCAAAATCGAAACTCGCCCGTCCATTATGCACCCCCTGCCCCTGCGCATGCCCTCCTCCCCCGCGCGACGAGCCCTCCCCATACAGCTGCGCCGCAATCGACCGACTCTCGCGCCGTGCCTGTGGGGACGCGGTGAATGAAAACCGCTTTTGCCGTTGCCCCTCCCCACCTGTACCACCCCCGCGGTCAGGCGAGTACACATTCAACGACCGCTGACTGCCCGCGTTCCGCGCCACCTTTGGCCTTGCCGCCCGTCCATTCTCTTCCGCCGCGCCCGTCGGGCTGGGAATTTCATCCTGCATTGCCAGTTCAAAGCGGCCCGGGTGGGGCAGATCCGCCGGCGGGGAGGGGTTGCCGAGGAGGTCGACGACCGCCGCGGTGCCCGGGTTCGGCGCGCTGGTGGACGCGGTGGCGGTGATGGCCGCGCCGATATCCATTTCTTCCTCCTCCGCAATGACCTCGCTTGCTGCGCGGATGGTGGCAACGGGGGAGGTAGCGGCAGCGGCAGCCACAGCCGCCTCATCCGACTCGACATTCGCGCGCCGCCGCATTTCGGCGCTCGCAGCGCGCATGGGCACAGCCACCGGGACATCTACCAAATCGTCCCACACGCACACCTTGGCGCGGCGGGTGAGCTCGAGGGGCCCGTGGTCAGGCGTCTTGAGGGTCTCGACAACGTTCCAAGCCTGGCCCTTCATGACGGCGATCTGGCGGGCAAACATGCGCTCCTGGAAGTCCTCGTCCATTTGGAAGACGCGGCGGAGGGCGAGCTGCGTCTGGCTCCACCACTGGGTGGACGTGAGTAGCGGGAGGAAGTGATCGCGGGTTTTTTGCGAAAAGGGCCGCCCGATGAGGTCGACGGGGAGAAAGAGCCAGCCAAAGGGGAAGCTGACAGGTTAGTCTAAGTTTCGAAGAAGGGTGGGTGGTGGTTTCTTACCTCCTCCACGCATCGGGATGCTTCCAGGGCCACGACAGCGAGTTGTCGATAGCGCCTATGCTGATCTTGGGGTCGGGGGTGCTCGACACGGGCGTGCTCGCGTCCATGGGCTGCTCAGTGCGGTACGGGTACGAGGCGCGGGTCCGGGGCGGGGGCCGCTGCGACAGGTCGACGGGCCGCGGGCCCGGCTCCGGGTCGGACGTGTCCATGTTGAGGCGGACGGGCTCCGAAGCGACCGAGACCTGCTCGGTCTCCCAGTCGACCTTGATCATCCAGTTGTCGAGGCCGCGGTCCGTGTTGCGCATGATGTAGTCGAGGATGACGAGCTTCTCGAGCTCCTCGCGGAACGACTGCTTGAGGGACGGGGTCCACATGAAGTTGCCGGGCCCCGGGGTCTGGGACTGGGGGCTGTGGTTCTCGTCGTCGCTGTCGGGTTCATCGTGGCCGCGGCTCGAGGGGCGGCAGGCGTCGGCCCAGCGGCGCTTGCGCTTGCGGTGGGGGTCGGCGGTGCGGAAGCCCGAGAGGTACTGGTCGGGCCAGGGGTGCTCGCGGAGGAAGATGTTGGCGTCCTTGAAGCCCTTGAGGAAGACCTGGAAGCTGCCGGGCTTGGCAGGCAGGGTGTTGCGCTTGCGCGAGAAGTTGTAGCGGTCCCAGAAGGGGTAGTGGAAGGACTTGGACGAGAGGTAGACGACGTCGGTGTAGGGGACGAGGTGGGTGCGCAGCTGGGCGTCGAGAACGTAGGCGGCGGCCTCGCTGACGTAGGACAGGTTTGGGATGAGGCTGGAGGGAGTAGGTATTAGCATTGCAGCAGCTTGGGGGAGAGGAGGGGGAGGACTGGACTCACCAAGCCCGCCCAAAGAAGCAGGGAAACAGGTTCCGGTGAATCCACTTGTTCCACTTCGGGTTGCCCGCCGCGTAGGGTTCCTCATCCTTGGGCTTAAAGACTCCAACGACCTTGCCGTCTGGGTTCCGCGCAAAGTAGCTGCCGGAGCTGCCCTGGGAGATCATGCGTGGGTGGGTGCCCTGCTGGATGGCGGTGCGGACGCTGTCCACGATGGTGTCGAACTCGGCCGAGGTCATGTAGCCCGGCTCCGGGGTGGCGAGCATCTCAGCGGTGACGGGGCGGACGCCTTCGGGAGCCTGAAAGACGGAGTGGTGGATCTCGAGGCGCTCCTCTTCGCCCTTCTTCTTGTGGCGCGAGCGTTTGAACTTGGAGGCAATCTCGTCGGCCCAGCGCTCGAGGCGGGCGTTGATAGCCTTGAGGTCGACGGCCGAGTTGCGGCGGCTGCGGCGGCGGGGGCGGTTCCCCGAGCGGGTGGCGTCGCGGAGGGCTGGGGCGGCGGACGACGAGTATTTCGGGGTGGCCATGCCCGAGTGCGGGCGCGGCTGGGTGATGGGGGCATAGCGCGGGGCGGTCGGGGCCTGTAGCGACGCGTAGCTGGCGGCGAGCGGCTCGTCGTCCGAGTCGTCGCTGTGGTCGGCCTGGGCGAGGCGCTCGTAGCCCGTGGCAGCCGGCCACGGCATGGCGGCGGTGTGTGTGGTGAGCGGTGGGTGATGGGTAGACGGGGTTGTGCTCGAGTCTCGTGTGGTCTCGTCTTGTCGGTATCGAGGGATCGGGTGGCGTGCTCGAGGGATCGATTCGGCGTGTCGATTGTTTGGTCTCGGAAGCCCCCGGCGACAAAAGGCAGCTCAGAGACGGCAGGGCACGGCGGCAGTCGATGGCGTGGGCGGGATATCGTCAGGGTTACGCACCCGGTGTCCGGATTAGAAATCTATCAACAAAAAGGGGTCGCCGCAGGCCACGGCAGGCCGGGAATCAACACACGCGGAGAAGGCAAGGCGAGACTGTATTAATACAAAGATAAATAGAAAGAGAACTAAAGAGTGCTATGCTGCCGGGGTGCAGGTGCCCGGGCGTTGGCGGCGGCGGCAGAAGGGAAAAAGGTGCGATCCCGCGATCGATGGGTTGCTCAGTGCAAAGATGCGAAAGAGGTTGATGACCAAGGCGAGATGAGATGCATTGAGAATGAGTGAATGGCTCAGATTGGCGACGTGGACTGACCCACCCGCCAATGACGAATGACGGCAGTGCATGGGTCCACTAACCACAGGTACCTCACCCCTAGCCAGCAGCGGCAACATCCGCTGGCCGCTGGCGCTGGTCGCATTGAACAGCGGGTACGGAATACAAAACCCTGGAATGCCGCTGGGCTGTCTGCGCTGCTTCCACTTTCCATTCTCCATGCCTGGCTGCACCGAGGGCTGTCCTCCTGCAACAGCCAACCTCGCCCTGCTGTCTCCTTGAGGATGCAAGCCTTGAAATCCAGACAGACAGACAAAGAACCACACAGCAAACCTGACACCGCGGCATCGGGGCGACCTGCATCCCGATGCATCTCTTGGCGTCCCCTCGCTCCCAATCGGGCCTCCACCCGTGTCTCGTTGGACAAGGGGGGTGCCGCCGCGATGCAGCCTCGTCCACGCGTTCCCAATCGTGGGCGTGCATGACCGTCGCGGAGGCTGTGTGAGGCGCGCCAGAAGTGGCCACACACAGCCCGAGCACCAGACAGGCAACCAGGTAGGCAACACACGAGGCTGGTCAGCAGTGAAAAGGAGTTAGTTATGAATCCCCTCTTCCCAGGAGTGGGCGAGTGTTTTTTTCTTTTTAAACTTGTCTCACAACAGTGCTGGGAGTAATTCTGCCTTAAGGCCTCTCTCATCGCAGCCCACTCACAGCGGAAGATCCTACCGTAGCGATACGCCAGGTTTTACTTTTGATCATCCTGTTCAACATTGACACCGCCATTCTCTGAGCCCGTTCTCTTTTTTTTTTCTGATTAAATAATTCTACCGCTGCTCTTTCCACCTCCGGGATCGTGCTGAATCCGCCACCTCTTATTCACACCCTGCCGCCGAGCCATCCCCAAACAAACACCCCTGAGCCACCTCAACCACCACCTACGGAGTACCACCACCTACCACCACCTACCACCACCTACCACCACCTACCACCACCTCCTCTCCAACCCCCCATCCCGCCCCCCGAACCAGCCCAACACCCAAACCCCCATCTAAACCAACCCAACCCACGACCGCCACAATAAAATAATACTGCGAGAGAAGAAGGAAGATGGGACGCCCCCACTACTGCTGGAAAGTCTCCCTCACCTACGCCTGCGGCTGCGTCACCACCTCCCCGACCACCCACGTCTGCGGCCCCGCGCGGGACGGGTGCAACGCCTGGCTGACGCACAAGCGGACCGACAAGATGTGCGAGGTGCACCGGGGGGAGGAGGGGTGGAGTCTCACTTCTTGCTCTCCCCCTCTCTCATCATCCTCTTCCTCTTCGGCCACAGATGATGGTGGTGGTGGTGGTGTTGCTGGGGGGGTCGGTGATGCTGGATACGGCGGTAGAGACGGGGTTGTTTTTGAGGGGGCCGTGTTGGCGTCTGCCTCTACCACTGCAGGGGTTGTGGGCGGGGAGGGTTGGGGACAAGGTGCTGCTACTGCTGCTGCTGAGGGTGGGCTGGTCGCTGGAGAGGGGGAAACGGGGGGGAAGAGGGTGATTCAAGGGGAGGGCAGTTGGGAGGGGGGGTATGCTCGGCAGAGGGGCTAAAGTGAGATGTCATCGGGAGTCGGATGATGACATTATACGTTGATGTTGATGAGCAATGTCGGAACCCAATGTTTTGCAGGCTGGGGACGCGACGGGTACCCTATTCTCTTCAGATTTCCGTTTTATTTCGAGCCTCTCATGATTTTTGGATTTGCTTGGACTCTCCTCTCAAAGCCTTCGGCATCTCTTGGACTCTTTTTTTCTTATTTTTTTTCTTCTTGTGGATTTCCTTATCTCTTCCACACTGGGTGGTTTTTATGGACTTCCCTCTCACTAAATTGGATGGTTGTTGATGAGGAGGGGCGGAATGGGCTGTGGGGGACTGACGAGAAGGGTATCTAGATGGTGGGTTCGCTCACCCAGGAGTGACAGGAAAAATATTGATGGGACGGGGTGGAGGCGAGTTGCGGTCCAGTACAGGATAAGAGGGAGGATGGATCATTTGGCACCTACAAGGAGGTATTAATCGGCAAGACTGAAGACGAGCACCATATCATTACACAACGCACTCAAAAACAAGACACAGCACAGCACCCCCAACACAGAACGAAGCAGATATAACACTTCGCCTGCACCACCCCCACAACAGCTCAAGCATATCCATCCTGGCATTAAACCGCTAAGATGCTGGCTGTATATACCACGTCTCTTCCCCATGCTCGTTCTTTCCCCCTCAGCCCTCTCACACCCCCCTCCTCTCCCTCCTTTACCTCCCCTGCTCCTCTCAAACCGCGCGCTATCATACAATATCATACAACCAACTCAATGCTTTTTGCGTCCCAATTCACTCATAAGCCACCGCCTCCCCAAACCCATTCCCTTTCCCATCCCCCAACCTATCCCCATTCCTATCCCCTTACCCGGTCCCACGCAACTAGGAGAGAAATATAGCCTGCCGTGATAATCCATCCCGCCCATGAATATCCGCTGGCTAACCAAGCAAGCACCAAGCAAGTAGCCACGCCCTGGCAAGCAAAGCACCGCCCCCCTGCAGACAATACCATAGGCCCATCCAGCCTTGCCCGAGAGAAAGAAACAAGCAAACAAGCAAACCCAGGCCAAACATTCCAAAGATCCACGAGAACCAGCACCAGCCCATGCTCAAGCCAAGCCCTATCCGTAACTGTCACCCATAGCATGAACCTGATCCCCATCCCTCCTAAACGACCCATGGTGAACTGCCAAGCAAAAAGTCACCGCTCCCAGCCCATGATTAAACATTAGCGAGCCGCCCCAAACCGAAAGCAATGCCCCCCATAAATCACGACTCCAAGCCCACCGACCGATATGCTCCCCGACCGACCAACTTTGCATGTACCATCCACCAACCACCATGAAGCACTGGGTATCACGCAAAGCCCAAAATGACAAAGCACCGCGGCATCAGGAGGAGGCATGCCACCCCGAAAACGCCGAGTCGAGCCCAGAGAAAGCGAAACCACAACCCATCCAGCAACACGAGGAAAAAAGCAACGACCGAACCCAGCCCGCCTCGAGAAGAAGGAAACCACCAGACCCAGCCAGCCCCAAGAGAAGCACCAGACCACCAACCCAGTCCCTCAATACTGCCACGACACCCTCTTCGGCTTGCGACTCTTATACCCGGGCGGCAGCAGCGCCGAGCGCAGCGGGGCCAGCGCAGGCTGAACCGGCGACGTCTCCTTGTCAGCCGACCGGCCATGAAGGAGATCATGCACCCGGTCCGAGTTGTCACGGTTCAACGACTGCACCGGTACAGGGGGGTAAGGGTCCACAGCCTTGACTCTCCTTCCCGACAGCAGACGATGAGCCAAAACCAAACCGCCCGGCTGTTGTTGTAGCTGGGGCGGCGACGGTGGTGGCGGCGACGACTCGTACGGAATGGAAATCTGAGGAGGGTCGTGGTCCATGAGCCGCCGGCCGTACACCACAAGCCGCCGGCCGTACACCACATCTTGACCGTGGATGCCGAGAGGCCACGCGGCGGGGTGCGAGGAGGACTGGGGTGCCGAGTTCTCGGTTGCTCTGCCGACGAGCAGCTCGTGGAACTGGGAGCCCTCCAGATGCCGTGGGCGCTGCGATGGTGAAGGCCGAGGAGCCGAGTTCTCGTTCATGGAACGGCCACACAGGAGCTCCGATCCATGGAATGTGCGCCCCCGGCCGGAACCTGGTCGATGCGGAACAGCTCGGTGGACGTAATTCTCGTCTTCGGCCGGCTTTCCTGGGGACACCTCGGCAGCCTGAGTGGCCAGCGTCCGTTCGCCGCACGACTGAGACCGCCCAGTCTTGACAGCGTAGCCCACGGGCTCACCCGATTTGCCCTCGAAATCCTCGGACGGTTCGTGCCACGACTGCGAACGCGCCGCCGACGGCCGGTAGTTCAGGTGGTTGACGTCCGGCGTATGGAGGACCTCCGAGATGTTGCCACCGCCCGAGCGCATCCACTCGCGGTGCTGCCAGTAGCGTTCGATGTCCTGGCGCTCTTGCTCAAGGTTGTGCTTGAGCATCAGCCGGTCCCTCACGTTAGCTTCGGCCATCGCCTTCTCGACCTCGTCAGAGATGTGCTGATATCTATCCCTGAATGCCCGAGGATCGATGGATGCTTCCAGCGCCGCAGCCGCCTCCGCCTCAGGAGAGTGACACAGCTCGCAGTTGCGCTCGGCCGGGGACGCATCGGGGCCACTGCGGCAGGTCCACCAACCGCCGCGAGCGCGCTGCTTGGCGGTCGGCCAGCCGTCATGGGGCTCATGGTACTCCTTGGCCGGGGACAGCTTCTCCGGTCGTGCGTCGCGGAGCCACTGTTCCTCCCTTGCCGAGTAGGACGCGTTCCCCATGCAATGGAGGAGCTCCTTGAACCTCCCCATGGGCGTGGGTGCAGAGAGGGCGACCGTTCCCTTAGCGTCGAGGATAGTGAACCAGGCGGGGATCGAGGTCACTATGTTGTCAACGCTCGGAAGACGGCCTGAAGCTGGCTTTGCCGACTTGGCTGGCCTGAACGCCGGATCGGACTCGTCAAACTCCTTCATCTTGGCGTCGATGACCCGCTGAGCGTACTGGAGAACTTCGGTGCGAGTCTTTTCGGTCTGCCGCTTCAGGCTGCCGCGCAGCCCAATCATGGCCCCGGCGACGCCCATTTCCGTGCTCTCCTCCTCGGTTGCTTTTCTCTGCGCGACCCTGGATTTCCGCTGATCAATCTCGTTGTCCGCCCTGAGATCCTTCTGGAGGGCGCGCGCAATCTTGACACGACCACGAAGGATAATCTCCTTGAGCTCCGAGTGAGCAAGCTCCCGCTCCTCCAGGAAGGGTCGCTCGGCGGCAGCGATCTCGGCGAGCAGCTTAGCCCGCTCTTGCGGGGTCATGACGGGCTTCTGCGCATACTCGCTCGTGATGGCTCTCTGGCGCCTGTCGTTCAAGTAAGTGAGCTGATTCTTGAGGTACAGTACCCGGTCGTGTGCGGGATAGAACTCGGCATCGTGTTCCGCCATGACCTGCTCAAAGATCCTGGTCTGCTCGGCATAGAGATCGACCTGCCGCTCGATGACTTCCTGATCGAACCCCCAGAAGATCGGGAGGCTGTCCTCTAGCTCCTGATCAAACTCGCGGTTGGATTCCAGCATGTTGGGAGCGGGATATGGGAAGAACGGGTGGCGTTCGGTCTTGACACCGTTGAAGATTTCGGCCGGATCTCCACACACCTCCCGTGCGAAGAGCAGGTCTTTGCGACCGAAGGATGCCTCCGCCAGACCGCCAAAGACGTGGGGCACTCCGTCCATGTCAACGACGACGGTCTTCCTTGGGGGGTCACGAGCCTGGGGCGCTGCGCTTCTCCGTGGCCCAGGTGAAACATGGTGGCCCCGGGATGCCTTCCGGCGGGCGTGGTTGGGAGCCTCCTGGAGATTCTGGCCACAACCAGCGTTGACTCTCGGGCTCTGGGCTGGTACGGCCTCTGGGTGAGCCCGTGGGGATCGCGCTGCCGAAAGGCCGGGGCCTCTTCTCGGCGGCCTTGCAATGTGGAAGCTACGGCGGGCAGCGGCGACAACGAAAGACCTCATGCCTCTGGAGCGCGGTGCCGAAGCTCTTGGGGCGCGAGGGGCGGCGAGGGGCGGGGCCGGGCAAGCGATATTGTCGCTGCTGGGGAGGACAACTGGTTTTGTTGTGTCGGGAGATTCGCACTTGTCTTGCACCAGGTGTGTGTTCCCTGTGGCGACCTCCTGAGGGCTGTTGGGAGGAATCATCGGGGACGGGGCAACGGCCGTCTTTGGGGACGGTGCGTCCGCGGGCGGCGCCGTCTCTGGGGAGGTGAATAACCCCACATGGCCGCTTGGATGGTTGTTGAGAGGCGAGAAATGGGCCGTCGTCCGTGGGGATATGGTGACACAGGTCTCTGCTGAGGCTGGACGGAGGGAATTATCCTCGTGGCAGCTATTGCTGCTGCTTGTGTCGGACTTGAAATTGGGATCCGACAGGTCGGGTTCTGTGCTGCAGGGCTCGTTGGCTTCTGGAAGGAGGCTCTGATTCGGGGCAGAGGTCGTCCCGAGCTCAGCAGATGAAGCCGCAATCGCATCGGCGGGGACGTCGACGGATGTAATTTGGGCCGGTAACGGATGGAACTCTGGGGAGGCTGTCTGATGGACGTCGTGGGATTCGACGTGGTCGTTGGCTTGCTGCGGCCTCTGCGCATCTTGGGAATTATTATTTAGCGGCGCTTCTGCACACGCAGGAGCCCCCTCATGTGTAGAAGTCGAACTGGCCTCCATCATGATGGCGCGAGGGGTCAGTGTAAGGAAGGGGGCACGGGGAGGGGTGGAGGGGGGGGGGGGGGGGGGGGGGGGGGGGGGGGGAGTTGGAGTCGCAAGTTGCCAGTTGTCGAAGAACCGGGTCAGAGAAACCGGGTGCGCAGGGCGACTTTATCGCAACTTGCGCCGGGGAGTAGCGAGTTGGCGGTTGACGGGTTGCCAGGTCGCAGGCCTAGCAAGAATTGGTGGAAGATTTTAAAAGGAGGGCGTCGGTAGGCCGGTGGGCCGATGTAAGACTCCCTTTCGTGGGTTGGGACGAGCACTTGTGGTGAGGATGATACTGCGGGTCGAGGGAGGGAGAGGAAGAGGAAGAAGGTTGGAGGAGTGAGAATGGTGAACGCCGAGATTGGGAGCGTGGACGGGGGTGAGTGAGCGGGTGGTGATGGTAAGTGAGTGAGTGAGGGGGGGAAGACGACCAAGTCCAAAGAGGCGGCGCTCGACTCCCTCCCAGCGCGCGGTGCACGCTGGGAACTCCAAATTGGAAGAGTCGGGCCCAGGACCTGGGGATGGAGTCCAAGAGTCAGTGAGAGGTGAGAAATACGGGAGTGGTGGAGAGAGAAGTTGGTGGGAGTGGGGAGGGGAGGGCTGGGAGTGTTGGTACAAGAGGAAGGCACGCCGGGATGCATAAGTCGGTGTGGAGGTAGAGGTCGCGTGGTTGGGATGATGGACTCTGGGAAGGAACGCTGCGACTCTGGCAGTCCTGGGAAACTGGGGACTATGCCCAGAATCTTGCTTGACTCCCGGAACAAATAAATACAGAGATGGAAGGAACCATACCTCAGGCATTTGTTGACAGTTGTTGACATGCCTTGTCACCGTCCAAAAGCCCGCCACCCACTCTACACTCTCCTTGCAGCCGGTGGACTGTTTACTTCGCTGTACCCTGACTGCTGGCTGTCTGTTCGGCAATGCCACTGGAGCCCGCATTGCCCAAGCCCATCGGTCCGCAAGCACCTAGGTAGGTGGACAGTAAGGCCAGCAAGGCCCCCAGAGTGCCAGAAGAAATGAGCAGCACTGCCATCATGTCCTCGGGAGAGTCGTGCATCGAGTGGATGTGGTTGTGCAATTTTTGCCCCTAAGTAGCCCAGATGCCGCTTGATATCCCCGATTGCCCATGACCTTTACGCCTGACTGTTGTGAAAGGTGAATTGCACCCAACAGATAACACCCAAACACCAAAAATCATCAGCTGCCAGATCCGCCACAAACTCCCACAAAGCCCAGGCCTCAAAGACCAGACTCCACGCTCCCACTACCCTCACCCATCCCGCTTCCCAGTCAACATCAATAGCAGTCCCGCCCGCCCCCTTCCCCTCACCAGCCGCCTTCCGATGCTCAGCTAGGTGCCTCCTGCCTCTCCCGCCCCAACCACCGAGCCCGTAACGCCTCCAGTAGATTCCCAGCCGCCTCCCTCCGCGCCCTCTTCTTCTTTGCCTCGTAATCCGCCCACCTCCCGCGCGCCCCGTGCTTGATCTTGGTGATCATGTCGGCCGCCTGCCCTCGCGTGACATCGTCGTGCGTCAGCTGGTCGTCGGCGGGGCGCAGCTTGTTAAGCATCTTGAGCTGCCCGTCGCTCGGCGGCGTCCGGCGCCACGCCTGCCGGCTCGCGATGATGAAGCGCGGGTAGTTCTCCGCCGCGTACGTGTCGCACCCGTGCAGCACGTCCGTAAGCTTCATGCCCTGCGCCAGCTCGCGCGGCGCCGCGAAGGGCGACTTGGACGACACCGCCGGCGGCAGCGCGCGCACCTCCCACGCGCGGAATCGCGGCAGTGTGGGGTTGGCGTGGTCGTCGGGGGCGCTCCGCGCGAGGCGCAGGTACGTCCCGTTGGGCCCGCTGAGGATGAATTTGTCGGGGCCCACCTGCACCCACGCGTGCGGGCTGATGGAGCGGATGTGCTTCTCGCCTGAGGTGTCAGCGATCAGGTCGTAGACCGAGTCGTATTCGGTAAAGGTCAGATTGTAGCCGTGGCGTTGGGACTCAGCCGTTTCCTCAGCGGCCTTCTTGGCGGCTGCCGCCCGGACCCGTTTCCGATCGCTGGCTAGCTCTAGCATCTGGTCGGCCGACGACTCGCTCACCAGCTCGTTCGGGTCGAGGCCAAACAGCGTCGGGGTCGTGACGATGCCCGTCTCGAGCCCGGCCACCATGTCGATGATGTGGCAGTTCTCCTTGCCGCTGTGGAGGCGCATGCCGCGCCCGATCATCTGGATGAGCAGGTTCTGCGACCGCGTCGGCCGCGCCAGCACGACGCAGTCGATGTTGGGGATGTCGGTGCCCTCGGTGAAGACGCCGCAGTTGATGAGCACGGGGTACTCGCCGCGCTTGAACTCGTCCAGGAGGCGGGACCGCTCGACCGTCTTGGTCTCGCCCGTCACGTAGCGCGCGTCGACGCCCGAGTGCTGGAACCGCTCCGTCAGGGCCTCAACGTGGCTGATGTCGACGCAGAAGACGAGCGTCGACTTGCGCTCGGCGGCCTTGGCGAGCCAGCTGCGGACAATGATGTCGTTCAGCTCGACCTTGTTGACGGCGCGCGAGAGCGACTCGGTGTCGAACTCGCCGGTGCCGCCCTTGCCCTTGCGCTTGACGCCCGACAGGTCGGCCCTGCTCTCGACAGTAGTGAAGATGACCTCGCTGAGCCACTTCTCGCTGATCATGTCGACATAGTCCTTGTGGTAGACGATCTCGTCAATGACGGCGCCGAGGCGGAGGCCGTCGTGGCGGCTGAAGGTGGCCGACACACCAACCAGGCTCGGCGCATTGGGCTGCTTCTTCCGCAGACCAAAGTGGGCCAGGATCTTGAGGTAGCCGGGGGCGACGATGTGGTGGGCCTCGTCGACGAGGACGAGCTTGAAGCGCTCGGGGTCGAACTTGAGGAAGCGGTCCCGCGAGATGAGGCTCTGCAGGCTGGCCACGGTGATGTCGGCGAGGCCCGAGGCGGACAGCTTGCCCAGCTCAATGTCGATGGCCTTGTCGGGGTAGGCGTTTTTGCAGTGGCGGGCAGCCTGCTCGACGAGCTCCCGTCTGTGGGCCAGGATGAGTGTCTGGGTTGCCATCTCGGACCGCGGCTTGACGCGGCCGATGAGCTGGGTGAAGATGACCTGGGAGCGGGTGAGTGTCGAGTTTTACAAGAAGGAATCAAGAGAGAACCATACAGTCTTGCCACTGCCCGTGGCCAGGGACACACCTAGACGCGTCTGGCCGTCTTCCAGGGACGACAGCACCGTCTGGATGCACTCTTCCTGGTAGGCACGCAGGATGATGCCCTGCGTGGGTCGGGGCCGGGCCTCGGGCGGGTCGACATCATCCTGGGGCGGGTCGAAATCATCCTGGGGCAAGTCGACATCTTGGGTCAGGTCGACAGCCTGGGGCGGGTCGACGGGCTGGGCGTGGAGTGTCCGAGACGAAGTGTAAAGGCGTCGAGCGAGCGCTGGGCCTGGCTGCAGCGTCCATCTTGCCACTCTGGGCGACACCCGCGCCCCGAGCGCGACCGCAACCAGGCGATTCATAGTTAGCTTGGTATCATGGCACGTGGCGGCGCGAATCCTCATTGCCGTCCAGCGTTTTGGTGGTTTGGACGACCAAATGGTCACAAACTACAGCAAAATCAAGACATGACGTTGGAACTCGGGAAGCGAATCCTTGGCGCAGAGCCCCTGCCACATTTTGGGGGCGGCAAGCCACGCGATTGGCTAAACCGGTCAATAGCACTGTGCATTTATGGGCCTGCACAGGGCACCCAGCCCAGTTTTGACTTTTTGGCCCTCTTGGACCCAACTCTCTTAAACTCCCCTCTTCCCACATCTCAACCCAACTCATTCAAAGACCAGCACACCCAACCCCTTGGACAACAAAATTTTACCCAGGCCGGCAACCAAACACACTTCTTGGAGAATCATATGGGAGCGCGACTCTTGGATGCTTCGAGATGTCTTGACCTGCGCTGTCGGCTGCTCCCCGTTTGACACTCTGCAGCACTGTTCGCATCCTGTTTTCGACCAGCAGCATCCACCTAGCAGCCGCCCAACATCCGAACCAGGCTCAGAATGGACTCGGATTCGGATGCCTCAAGTGGCCCCGAGATCCAGGACACCAGTCGCTTGAGGGACTCCGTGTCCATGGTCCTCCGTCAAGTGCAGCAACACCAGCAGACGAAAAGGCCACAATCCGGCGAAATCCCCGAAAGCGACGAGGAGGAGGCCGACGATCGAGACGTGGAGGAGAGCAATGAATTTATCACGACTGAAGTCCATGGCAATGAGGATGACGACGATTTTGATGAGCCACCCCCACGACGCTTGTCCTTCTCCGACGGCAGCCAGTACAGCCCCTCGGTAGCCTCGGATGACGTCCCCCCCGACCAACAACACCCACTCAAGCCAGAGCCCAACCCCCCGGAACCAACTAGCCGGGCCTCCCGCGCGCCCCCACTGCGGCTCAAACCGCCCTTCTCCCCGTACAGCACTGTCCCCCCGACCCCGACCCAATGGGCCTCCCCGCGCAAACGCTCCCTCTCCCCGCTCCCCGGCCTCGGCCTCGCCTCACCGCGGCCATTCAAACGCCACAAATCAGCCCCCTTCAACGCTGCCTACCTCGGCCTGCTCAACGAAGACATCCTCGACGCCGCCTCCGGCTTCATCCCTAATGACGACCTCACGGCCGCTACCCCAGCCAGCACTCTGCCCGCTTCCCAAGCAGGCCTCACCCACTGGAGCGGAGCCGAAAAGATCCTCCTCTACTCGGCCCTCGCCCGCCTGGGCCGTGATGACATCGTTGGCATCGCTGCCCGTATCCGGACTAAGTCCGAACTGGAAGTCGCCGCCTACCTCACCCTGCTGGGCGAGAGCAAGGGGCGCACCAAGGACGGTGCTAACATCGTCCCGGCCGACATTCCCGCCGCTGTCGAGCTTAGTCAAGCCTGCTGCGCTGCACTTGAGCAGGCGGCCGATGCGCTGTCGCTTAGGCAGGAAGCCCATGAGGAGGCGGCTGAGAAGAAGAGGTGGGGAGACCAGTGCTGGCTGATCGGGCAGGCGAATTACCGGGATGTTGAGGCGATGCAGGAGCAGCCGTTGGCGCTGGCCATGGAGATGTTTCGCATGCGGAACTGGCTGGAGCTGAGCGAGCGCGTCTTTATGAACGCTGCCGTGGAGGAGTACAACTGGGAGAGCGTCGCCGACGAGACGCCGGCGATCAGGGCCACGGCGTTGCAGGATTTTTATGCGCTTGCTGTGGAAATGACGAGGCGGTTGGTTGCGGCGACGATCTTTGTGGCCGAGTCTAGGATCAAGGCGAGGAGGCTGCTGTATCCGGACGCGCGGAGCAGAGTGTGGACGCAGGATGTTGAGGCGGCCGTGCTGTCGTTGGGTTTACCGGCCAACAGCCGAATGTTCTGGGCAAAGAGTGCCAGACGGCTGAGGCTGGCCGTGCTCGATGACGAGGATGCAGATGAGATGGCATGGGACGGAGAGGGCGAGCAGGAGCTCATGACCTACGACGAGGTGGAGGCCGCGCTTGAACTGAAGAGCGGCAACATGGAGGATGTCTCAGATGATGACTCGGATTTGCCATCGTCCGATGACGAAGAAAGCGCCGAGGATACGGCCTCGCTCTCCGGCTCCGACTACGGATCGGTCGATCTCGGCGCAGGGTCCCCGTCTGCCCCAAAACTTAAAAAGCCCGACTTCCCTAAGATGGACGAGACGGAGAAGGCAGCCATCAAGCGCGAGATGAACGAGGTCTTCGTCCACTCGGCCCTCGAGTACCCGACTTCAAAAACTAACAAGAAAAGCCTGCGGGACCGGATCTGCGCTGAGCGGGCCCACGAAGCGTACGCTGACAAGCTGGACGCGAAGGCGTCGTACAGTGAGGAGAAGAGGCTGTGGGCTCTGCTGGGTAAGGAGCCCCCGATGGAACTGGCCAAGCCGGAGGTGCCGGAACAACCGCCAAAGCACAGCAAACGCCGTGTTGATGAACTGGTCGGCGGGTTTGCGAGGGTGCCAGGGGATTGGAGGAGCAAGCTGGAGGCTGTTCCCAGCCGGTGGGAGATGGAGTATGCGGTGGTACAAGAGGAGAAGGCAGAGGCTGCTGCCAGAGCAGAGAGCACGAGCGATATTTGATACCCAATACGAGTTGGACACTTTTTTGTCTCATTTTTTTTTTTCACATTTCTTTTCCCCGTTTCTAACTACTTACCTATCCAACCACCCCTAAGCGGCATTCCCAAACAGCTTGTCGAACCTCGTCCGCCGGTCCCACACGATCAACCCGTCGGTCTTGCGCTTAAAGTACAGGATGCGGTGCTGCGGGATGAACTCCTCGTCCGTCTGCTCGGTCTTCCATGCCCCGAGATCTTTCTCCTGCGCGCCCGTGAACCGGTCCTCGTAGCCTACCAAGTACTCGGTGCTGTCGAGCCCCGGGTCCCACCGGATGCGGTTCATGGCGTCTGCCGCAGTCCGGAACTTCTTGGTCTTGTCGGCGCGGAGGTCGACGGCCGCGATAGGCTGCTTCCCGCCCTTCTTGCTCCTCTTCTTCCTGTCCTTTTCCCACGAGTCGTCGCCGTCCGAGCCGGTTCCGGAGCCGGCCTGCTCTTCCTCCTCCTCTTCGTCTGATTCATCCTCCTCCTCGCCAGGGGTGTACTCCCCCCACTCGCGGCGGTCGACCTCCAGCTCCCCGAGCTCCCCGCGGTTCACCACCTCAGCACTCAACCAGCAGCTCCTCGAGTCAAAGTACTTCTCATCCCCGCGCATCTGCGCCTCAAACCTCCCCAATACCCCCTTGAGCGCCCCGAGCGCGATCTGCATCTCCTCCCGCCCCATCCCCTCCTCACCCTTCTCCAACCCAACCAGATAGCACCCTCTAAACTCCCCCGCGCCCTCCTCGCCCTCCTCGCCCTGCTTCGCACCACTCTCCTCCTCCTTACTCACAAACCTCCCCGGCCACATCCTCCCCCCTACCGCTGGCACCCGTCTCTGCATATCCACCAACAACCCAACACACCTCGACTCAACCCACCCGAGAAACTGACTCGCCCTCCCCGCGCCCGCCCCCCAACACTGCACCTCCAACCTCACAAACGTCTTATACCCCTTCAGAAACTCCCCCACCCCCTGCTCCACCAGTTCCCCCCACGTCTTCAACCCCCCCTCCAAAATCTTATCCCTCGCGCGCTTAATCTCCTCGGCCACCGTCCTCGCTGAGTACTTCGACGCCGCGGCCGCCGTGTTCAGCGCCGGCGGAAAATACCCCAGCACCGCCATGGGCTCCCTCACCGTGCGCGTGTACGGCAACCTTACCCTGTGAAACCCCGGATCAAACACCGCGTGGTTCTGCCACGGGAAGTCTGCATAGTGGCTGAAGAAGGTCGCCACCAGATCCTCCACCGACGTCCCCCGCGGCACCATCTTCTGCACGCGCGCGAGCATCAGCGTCAGCTGGATGCCGCTCAACAGCCCAAACCGCGCCGCGTAGATCCCGCGCGCGCGCGCCCACGCCCTGAGGAGGCGGTGCGCGTCGCGGAAGGCCGACAAACACGGCAGCGAGGCGAGGAGGTAAGTTGTTTCCCGCGCCGGGCGGAGCTTGGAGAGGGTTTGTGCCGGCAACGACCAGAGGGGGTCTTGCGGGGGCGTCTGCAACGCAGCGGGCCAGGTCTCGGCGATGGTTGTCGCCGGTGCGTATTGCAGGTCTGTTTTGATGCCGTCGAGGGAGAGCTCCAGCATAGTGCCGGTGTGGGCGCGGACGCGGCGGAGGATGCGGATCGGGTGGATGGCCGCTGCGCGGCGGAGGCGTTGGGTGGCTAGGGAGAAAAAGGTGGAAGTGCTGAAGGGGCCGATGCAGAGGACGTCGAGGTCGGAGGCGGCGGTCCAGATGCCGAGGGATTGAGAGCCGACTGGGGTGATGATGAGGGCGGGCTTTGGGGTGGGGGAGGAGTTGGTGTCCAGGAGGACGCGCTTCAGGAGGTCTAGGGCGCGCTCGCGCCGGGAGGCTTCCGAGGGGCTGGGGATGATGTCGAGCGAGACAAGGGCGGACTTGACACTCCCTGGCTGGGCCAACGCGCCGGGGGCCTTGTGCAGGTGGACGGGCACGATGAGGCTGGCGATTTCATCGGAGGGCGCGTCAACTTTGGCTTCGGTCGATACGAGTTTCATGGTGCAGCGGATACCCCAGTGGTCGCTGGCGAACTGGTCGGAGACATCCGTGCCCGCGCTGGGCTCCGTGAGGAAACCAAACATGTTGAACTTGGACACCGCGAGGAAGCCCTCGCCGCGGACGAGGATGCGGTCGTAGCGCTGGGCCCGCAGGTTGCCGCCGCCGGCGGCCATGGCAGCAGCCAAACCGTTGGCGGTCGGGTCCCATGTGGCGCCCTGCTCGCCTTCAACCTCCTCGCTACCGTCGTCTGACTCGCTTCCATCTGCTGCCGCCGCCTTGCTCCACGCGTCGTCCAGACTCAGGTCCGTAAACATCTTGTCGAGGCTCGCGAGGTGGGTTGCCGACAGGTCCGAGATGGTCTTCTTCTTGAGGGCGGCGTCGATCGAGGCGGACGAGGTAGTGACGTTGAAGTCGCCGGCGAGGATCCAGGGATGGTCGGGGTAGGTCTCGGCCAGATAGCCCGTGATGCGCTTGATGTCCGTTTTCTTGGCTGCCACGGCGCCGTCGGTCAGGCCATGGCTGAGATGGACGGCCCCGACGACGACAGGGAGGAACGTGCCGTCAATGGACCGGCCGACATCCTCGAACCGCGCCACCACGGCACCCTTGTGCTTCCGCCGGAACGAGACGTACTCCCAGTCAAAGGCGAGCTTGCTCAGCACGACGATGTTGAGGTAGTTCGGCAGCGGCTCGATGTCGTCCTGGGTGGGCGGGCCGTGCGAGCAAAAGGGGTAGGCGTCCCGGATCTGCGCGTCGCCGAGCAGGTGCGCGAGGAAGCCGTCGGTGACCTCCTGCAGGACCAGGACGTCCGCCTCGGCGTTCTCGGCGAGGATGTTTTTGACGATCAGGGGATACCGGGCCTCGGAGGCGGGCCATTCGAACTCGGCGAGGACGTTGTAGCTCGCAACCGACAACGTCGACCGGGCCTCCTCCTCCATGTCGATATCCCCCGGGCGAAACGGCACCCATCGCTCCGTCTCCTCCTCAAAGTAATATGGCAACCCGCTCTGCAGCGTATCCCTCTCCGCCCCATCCCCATCCTCCCCTCTATCCCCCTCCTCATAAAACCCCCCCAACGCCCCCTCCTCCCTCCTCACCGTCCCATCCACCCCCACCGTCCCCCACAACCTCATCACACTCCCCCCCTCCGTCCGCTCTCTCACCAGCACCGCCATCTCCCGCGCAGTCCACTCCACCCTCGGCACCCTGCCAACCTTTTCCACGAGAAACTTATGCGGCGCGGCCGCTGCGTCCTCACTCTGCCCCATAGTCAAATGCATCTGGAACTTTCGCCCCTTCCCCTCCTCCCCGCCCAGCGCGCGCAAAACCCTCCCGCGCAGCCTCGCCACCCCCTCGTCGTCGCTGCAGGACAGGAAGATGGTATTCTCCCGCTTGGCGCGCTCAAACACGCCTACCTTGTCCAGCGCCACTTGCACCCCTTCGCTCTCCCCCTCGCTGCGCAGGGCAGCAGAGATCCGCTCCACAGCATCAGTAAGCTGCTCCGGCCGTACGAAGGGATACAGCAGGTTGATGTGGGGCGGCCATTTGGGGCAGGCTGCGTCGTAGAGGGCGCGGAGGCGGTCGAGGCGGGGACGGGCGGAGGGGGGCGGGAGGAGGGCGAGGGCTGTTTCGTGGGAGGTTAGGGGAAGTGGTGTTGAAGATGGTTCAGGGTTTGGTGACTCGGGCGTGGAGGAGGTGATGGGGGTTGGTTCCGCCATGCCTTTTGTGGTGTGACGTTCGCTGAGATATTTGTGGGGTTGAGTGTGGTGAGGTGGAGAGTGAGAGCTTGGCTCACTTGGATGATCGATGAAGCGTGTTTGAAGGCTGGGATGAGAAACTTGTGATGAATTGGATGAATGACAACAAAAATGAGAGGGAATGGTCAATATATCGTCTTCTTTCCTCGTTTCCATGAAAACTACGCCCCTGGGTGATGACCGCCGTAAGCTGGGGCGAGGAGGGGCTGAGCAGTCGGCGTGGTGTCACATCCCCAAGCCATTCCCCAATCAGGCCAGGACAGTGCCCAGGGCGCGCTCTCGGGGTGACTCACCTCTGTTTACTTGCACAAGCGAGCGGGCACATTTCCCCTGAACCACCAAACTCTCATCAAAAAATAATGGAGATTGCAGGGAGCAAGTCAACCTAATTGAAGCTTCATAATAAGTCACACAAACGGTGAGCGCGGAGGAAAGAGAACTGCCCTTGAAAAAAAATAGGTTCGATACAGTGTAAATCCAGTCTCCATACAGTGCCTCCTGGCCCATCCTACACTCGTGGCCAACAAGCCTCCAAAGTAAACATTACCCAGATCCCAATCTTGACCAAACTCCAACGCTATGATCCTGCCGGCCGTTTCCAGCAGGGCCTAGGAAACCCAATCCAAACCCCAGACATCAGCCTAATACATGCCGTCCGGCCCCCAGTCCACGTTCTCGGGCGTGGTGGATGGGGTCCCCTCCATCAGCGCCTCGAGCTTGTCCTCGTTTGTGACCCAGCCGTGCCTCTTTGTAGCGATTGCTAGTCCAAATTAGCGAAGCCGAGAGAGCAAAAAGAAAAAGAGGGGGAGAGAAAAGAAAACAAGACAGACCATGCCGAATTGACCCCTTCCACTCACGCCACCAGACCTCCTCGCTCTGCACCGCGCACCGCCGCGGCGGCACGCCCCCGCGCTCGTCCCCGCCCCGCGTCACCGTCGCGAACGGCCACACGGCCTTGACCACCTCGTACTTGCGCTTCCCCGCAAAGAAGCCCGTGACGCTCGTGATGAACTTGTTGACGCGGTCCGGGTTCTGGACGACGATGCGCGCGTGCGTGACGGGGAACGACACGGCCACGGTCCCCGGGTAGCGCATGCCGGCGACGAGCGAGCGGATCTGGCCCTCGAGCCCTGCAGACGGACTGTGTCAGCTCACCCTACCCCTTTGCTCTCCTCTCCCCGAAAATAAAAAGAGGGTAAAAAAGACGTACAGTCCGTATCCAAATTCACCACCCCCCTCTCCAGCACAAACTGTTTCACCCCGGCCCCATCCGCCACGAACCTCCCCGCCCAGGCCTCCAACCACCCGCCACCCTCGCCATCATCCACCTCAGGCGTCGTCGCCATCTTGGTGCCACCCCTAAACGCCATCTCCCCCTGTCCGACACACCGCAAGTAATCCATCCGCATCCTCGAATCCTCAGGCACAAGCAGCGACATCAGGTTCAATTTGATATCAAAGTCGACCCTGCCGCCCGTCGGGCTCGCGCCGCGCCGCCCCACAACATGGATCAGCGGCTTGGGCGGGACAGTCGCCTGCTGCCGCACCAGGGCGACCAGCGCCTCCGCGCTGGAGGACAGGTAGGGCGCGGTGGATTTGATGGTTGTTTTGTCGGCGGACAGGTCGAAGAGCGGGGGGTGGTAGAGGCGGTAGTCGAGGAGGGGGAGGCCGGGGTAGCGAGGTGGGGGTTTGGACGGGGTGGTGGTGGCTAGCGGGGGTTCGTCGGGGATGGGGGGAGGGTTGGAGGGGCCTGAGTAAGGAGGGGGAGTGGGTGAGAGGGGGGTGGTGTTGAGGGAATAGGATGGGCCGGCCACGGCGGAGGTGGAGGAGGGGGGGCTGGGGAGGGGCGAGTATTGCGTGTGGATGGGGGAGGAGTCGAGGTCTTCTTCGGTCATGGGGACTGAGTTGCTGCCGGAGGCGGGGCTGCGGGGTTGGGAGGCGGGGGAGTGAGGGTGCTGTTGTTGTTGCTGGCGTTGCTGCTCGAGGTATTCCTGAAGGCGGCGCTTCTCCTCGGCGGCGGGGTGTGGTGTTGGCTCCATGGCTAGAGTGGGTGGTGGTGGCAACGGGCGGGTGAGGGCAGGTGAGGGCCGTCCCGGCTTGGCTGGGCTGGGCTGTGCTTTGCGAGGGCTGCAGGCCGCCGTCTCCAAGTCGGCGCGGGTTGGACACTGAGTCTTGGATGGAGCGCGCTGGGGTGGCCCGGGTCAAAGACGAGCGAGTGTGCTCTGGCTCGGGCGGTGAGTGAGTGGTGAGATGTGAACTGTGAGTGCTGAGTGATGAGTGGTGCGCTGCCTCCAAGCGGGCAGTCACTCGATTGGTGCTCGTCTCTCACACACAACACACTCTCCAAAAAAGATGGAACAATGCTGTCCTCTGTCCTCGATGCCGAGTCAAAAAATGGCCGAGTCTCGAGAGTAAGCGAGCTGTGCACAATTGATGACTGCTCCCCAGAAGTCGGCACGGAAATTCGTCGTCGCTCGCTGTGTGGCGCAGCAGTTCACCCACGCACGCCAGACGGCCAACCGACCGCCTGCAGCCAGCCCTGCCTCGTGCCGCCGTCTGGGCCACCTGCAGCCCGCCAGGCTGCATCGGCAGCATCACCCTTGCCTGGGCCAGGGTGTCAAACCATCGGTCCAATCGGAGGTGTCGCTCGACGCGATGTTGTCGCAGTCGTGGGGAGAACTCAGCCTCAGGGCGCAAAAGAACGCGCAACTGGAGGCCGCCAGCGCCTGGGGTCGGGAATGGTTTTGGGTGGGTTTGGTGGGTTTGGTGGGTTTTGGTGCCATTGACTGAGCAGGCCGCCCCAACCTCAGAGCGGACAGCACGATCGGATAAGGCCGAGGAATGCCATTAACCCTAACCCCCACCCACGATGGAGGAGAGCTCCGTTTGCTTCAACCATAACTAGTTAAAGTTTTGAACCCTTTTTTCATTCTCGGTCCATCGGCGCGTACTCCGTGACATCGACTGGTCCGGAATCCAAATACGCCCACAGCCAGCCCGGACGGAATATGGTCGGACACCACTCGCGCTGGAGCACCTCGGCGCGTTTGCGGTCCCAAAACACGACCCCAGTGCCCTCCAGTTCTGAACCGTGCAGTACATGGCATGTTTGTGCCTGGACGAGTCGCCATCGGGCGCCTGCCCCAGGATCAGGTTATCCCCCCACCGGTTGTCTTTGTTGTTGTGTGTTTGGGTGAAGGTGTAGGCTATAGGTATCAACACCACAACCCGTAGCCTCCCAGGGTGTCAAGTCGGGGTTGGAATTGGTAGGTAGTGACCGTGCGCCAATGATGATGGGTAATCCTGGCTAATCTTTTCTTGGAGCAACAAGATACTGAAACACCAGGCTGTGTTTCGCGGGCTGGAAACATGTGGCACCCTTGAGGACGCACTCGAGACAAATATCGCAGTCGTCACCGCGGCAGCCACAGCAGTCTGCCAACATCCGCCGGTTATCAGTGCCTGTACAGATTACAGGAGCCCAACAAACGGCGCGCTTCCCAGGATCACGCCAATGGGCGACTTACGCATGAAGAGGCCGCGTACTCCCTGGAAACAGGAGTCGCATTTGAGCTGAACCGAGGGCTGCCGCACCCGCCTGCAGCTGGACTTGGTGTTGCTTCCGCGGGTGAGGGAATGCCCAGCGGGACACCGGACACCCTTCGCGTGGCATACCATGCAGATGGCGATGGACATGCCGCCGAAGTCGGGATGCGGAGTTCTGCAGCCTGCGTAGATGGAGAGAGACAGGCATGGCTGTGTCAGCAGGTTCACAGGGGCACCAAATCTGCGTCGTCGAGAAACACTAGAGACGCACTGTAGTAGTCTTCGATCACCCCCATGCAGTAGTCGCAGAAACCCGGGTAGCTGCCTGCGGCCTGGGTGTCAGTTTGATCCAACCCTTGTTCCGCTGTGTAGGTTAACAGACTCACCAGTGACCCGGGCCTTGACCTTGCCGGCAGCCACGCCGGCGTTGACGGCCATCCTGCCGCGTTCGCTCTCTTGGAAGCGCGCCGCGGCCCGGGAGAGCCGCGTGGGAGCTTCAAAAGTCTGCCCGCGCCAGGGGAAATTCGAATCCCAGTCAGCCTGTTCTTCTGCCGTCGGTTGCTCATTCCGAGCCCTCTCAATCTCCGCTTGGCGATCCGACTCGACGAGGCGCATCCGCTCCAGGTCTTGGGAAAGCGACTGATTGATGCTTCTCTGCTGAAACAGCATCTCCTCCGTGCTCTTCAACCTTTCCGCATGCAGCTGCTCCACAGTGACACGAAGCCTCTCTTGCTCCTGCCGAAGGTCGTCGATGACGCGATTCATCTCTTGCTGTTGCTCCTGCAGGAGCTGTGCCATCGTGGCGTCTCGCTCTTCGGAAGCGGACCGCATCGCCTCGCGGACTTCTTGAAGCTCTTGCTGAAGGGCGGCTCTTTCGCTCGCCCAGGCGCTGGCGAGGATTTGGCCGGCACCCGTCTGATCGAGCGTCTTGTGCTCGTCGGTCAATTCCCTCTGGATATCGAGTGTAATGGTCTCGGGGGCTGCGCTGGCGGCCTGCGGCACGAACAAGCTGATGATATTCAGGGCGGACTGCTCGTTGTTGTAGTGCCTCCGTATCTGCGAGCCGTGCTGCATGCAGAAGCCCCAGAATTCCGGAGTGGCTGCCAGTTCTCGCTCGCGCTGCTCCCCCACGGCCGGGTCTTCGCGGTCCCACATGGTCGTGACGAGGATAACCTTCTTCAGCGCCCCGTTCCCGCACAGCTTGTGGAGGAGCCCTAGGTTCATCTTACCCGACCCCTGCATCCGCATGTCGCTGATGCGGTGGAGGTAGAGGATGCCGCTCAGCAGAACCTTATGGGTGTACGACTCGCTGAGCCACCCCGAAATCTCTCGTAGAACATCGCTGTCCTTTCTATTTGTATCGTCGAAGCCTGGTGTGTCGACAAGGTGCACGGTTACGGACGGGCTGTAGGCGAAGCTGTAGGTCTGAACGCGACTGGTGCCTTGATGTCGAGTTGACAGGGTCAGCAAAGAACCTCTGGTTCGGGCAGTAGTGGCACGGAGAAAACGAGGGAGGGGGGGCTAACATGACTGCAATCCATCCCCAATGACGACCGTTTGGCTGGTACAACGGGAAATAAAGGCACTTTTCCCCACACCAGTGACACCCATCAACGCGATGTATATATCGGTCGGTGATGCGTTCGCCATCGTAGATTAGGGCAGGATGATTGCGCTCGTCCGAACAAGTCGAGGTTGGGAAATAGAGTGCCGGGATGGCAGGCCCCCGAGCAGCCCACCGAGAACAGTAGGTTAGATACGGCCGCGTTGGCCAGCCCCCGTACCTCTGTAAGAGCCTTATGTAGGAGCTCAGGTCCGCATAGTAGCTGCAGGTGACATCAGCCCCGCACCGAGAGGGGCGATGCTGTCAACATAGAATGGCTTGGAGGAAATAACTAGCACCATTGGATAAAGCCTGCGTTGTTTTTCTCGCTAGACCAATGAGGCATCGCTAGGCTCTGCGATTTGGACACGCCGCATGGCGCATGGTGGTGTGGGGGACCTCACTACCGTATGATTCGCTGGAGATACAACGCCAAGCAGTCGGGCGCGGTCATCAAAGGGGGCAAAGCTGGGTTAGTTAGGCGATTCAAGTCGGCTTTCATTAACACGCGGTGACACGCCCACTTAAGACGACCGCTTCCTATCATAACGTATCGTAACATCCCTCGTCAACACAATACCCTGCTGCTTCTGCAGGATCATCTCCTCGCTGTTTGAGTCTGATGACGCGACCCCCCCCTGTGTCGAGGCATAGTCTCGAAGCGCCGCCTGGACCGTTTCCACCACTTGCTCTGGTTGTTTCGGCTGTTGTCCTTGTTGTTTTTGATGCTCCTCCTCGTCCCGTCCTTGCCGCTGCAGCCCCTGGACATGCAGCTCAAACTCGTCGTCGACATCGCTCTGGTCGGCAGCCCGCCGCTTGTTGCCGTTCGCGTACCGGCTGCCGATGGTGCCGCCGCCGGTGCCGCCCCCCATAGGCGTGCGCCCGCTCCGGTTGTAGTACCGCCCGCCGCTGCTCGGGTACGACGAGTAGCCGCCCGCCGTGCTGCCAAGCTTGAGCAGCCGGCCGACGAGCGGCTTGAGGAAGGACGCGCAGGCGGCCATGATGCCAATATTGAGCTGCAGGTTCTCCCAGAAGTGCACCCAGTAGTCGAAGATGGCGTCCGGGTCGCCCCCGGTGGTGAGCATGAAGACGGCTTTGAGGATGCCCATGAGGACGGCGCTGGGAATTGTTAGGGGAGGGGCTCGATACTTGTAGTGGATCAAGTTGAAACTCACAGATAGCCCAGGTTGAGAATGGCAATAACGTACAGCCGTTGCCGCAGCTTCATCTTGAGACTCCAGATGATGGGGATAGGCAGGGCACCGAGAACTACGTCGGTAAAGATGTGGCAGGCTGTGTTGTTTGTTGTCAGCACGCCATGATACAAGTCCAACGGACCGGCGACACTCACATATATTCCAATACACCAGGTTGACAAACACAGTAAAGTCCTTGCACCGCGGGTCCCACGGGTTCATCCATTGAAACTCCCACCACCCCGAGTAGGGCGTGCAGTAGACAAACAGCCACGCGATGGCCTGAATCGAGTAGGCCACGACAAAACCTGCCAGCAGTCAGCAACCCCTTCCCAGTGAAGCAAGAATCAAACACATAACTAACTCACCAATGACCGCGAAAAGTGACCACCGATACCACCTCAAATCACTCTTCAGCCGCAGTAGACTGATAGCCATGGACACCCTCAGCAAGCCCAGCGCGACGCCGTCCGAGAAGACCGTCTTCCAGAACGTGATCTGCTCAAACTTGATCCTGTCCTCGGCCGGCACCACCAGCCCGTGCCGGCCGAGGCCGTACGGGATTTGTAGTACCAGGCAGATCCACGACATGAGCGCGAGGGCCTGGCAGTTATACCGTTAGTAAGGAGCTCACGTAAAACAGGGGGGAATCAAAAAGAAACCCGGATGAGTGGAAATGCGGATGAGGAAGAGGGACATACACATGCGAGCACAATCAACCCATCGTCCACCCCAAACGCCCGCACCATGAACAACCGGACATACACCCGCAGCGATACCATCGCTAACGCGACGAAGTGGAACGCCCCGACCACGCCGACGATGCGGCCAGCATTGCTGGCATTGACATATTCCGGCGGGAAATCTGTGGGGGCGGGGGCCGTGGTGGCCATCTTTGTCGTGGTGGCACGATGTGCCTAGGGAAGAGAAGGACGGCGAGGGGGAGGAGGGAGTGGGGAGGGAAGAACGAAGGGGACGGAGACGGCGGTGCCTTGGTGATGACAGAAAAATGAGGGAAATCACCATGAACATCCAGCTCTGGTCACTTCCCCTTGGCGGCACTAACTCACTCACTGAAAAGCAGCATCGCCCTCAGCAACCCCCCAAACATCAGCAGCAGCGGCGGGCCCAGCGATTTTAATCCCCATCCCGGCAGCACATTCTTACATGGCCAACACACCCAGGGAAAAAAAAAAACCACGCCAAAAACGCAAACCCCCGAAATGTCACGGTATCTCGCGCCGACGAGCGTCCCACTCGCTCACTCCGTCCAAGATGCCAGCTGGCGCAGGCAGGGATGTCTCTTGTTGTGTTATCGACGGCAGAAGCAAGGACAAAAACAAAAAAAGGCAGCCCAGCCCGTTGTGCGTTCCAGGGAGTGGGTATGAATGTGGATCGGCTCTCGGCTACGGATGGCCTCCGTGAAGGGTTATCCACTTCGGATCTCCACACCGCGGCGGCGGAGACGAGGTCGTTAAGGCCATGGCATGATGCTCTTATCGTGGATCCGCCGCTGGCGGCCGTTTGGGGGGGGGGGGGGGGCCATTACGTGTTGGGTTGGAGTAAGAAGACTTGAACACACTGCGAGGAAGAGTTGTGATACCCCTCACATCTATACGAGTATAATGTTGGAGAGGGGATTCAAACTTCAACCTCGAATGATGAGGCACCTATCGACCAGACTGACATACTGCCCAGACATCATCATCGACCTCTCCCTCCCGAGTCCCCTGCTCAGGGGCATGTCGCATCGCCCTACCCACCCGCCCACCACTAGTCTTATCCCCTATCCTGCAGGATCGTAAATCCAGGGACAGACCAGAGACAGAGTTTTCCCTCCCTCAAGCCCTCGCGCCCAACGGCTTACCCTCCCACGCCTCCGACGCAGCAATCCCTCCTACCCACACGTCCATCCAGGGTGCAGTTCCGAGTTCCGGCCATGCCGGGCGGCCAAGCTAATTCCTGGCCTCCTCCTCCTCCCAGCTGGGATCCCTGGTTCGAGGCTAGTCCGAGGGCGGGAGGTAGGCCGTCCGCAGCTAGATGCCGAGCGTGCAGGCGCACCGCTACCGCAAGGTAAAATGTATTTAGATAAAACATAAACAGTTCACGGTTCTGTACCACAGATGCTGTCCGGATCCCACATACGCCACATCCCGTTTCTGCATTGCATACTCCGTACATACCAGGAGTGACGCAGATCACATCTACATGTAGAGAGATCGGAGCACAAAAGGAAGAATCCCAACCGCAGATCCGGATCGCCCGATCGTTGTCCCACGTGGAAGGGAGGCTGCCCGTGTTTCTCCCCTGTGGACCTCTTCCGACCCAGTCTCATCTCTTTCTCCACGATCCTCCGCCGAGAAACCATCCTAGCACGGCGGTCCAACGGCCCGGGTGGAACAGACCACAGGAACCGCCAGCGGAAATGGCGTCCCCCCACTTGCCGGACGGATACAAGCTAACTACCTACCTGGTTAACAAATTGAGGATTGCCTTGCTCTGCCCACGTCAGGGTGGATGCACGCAATCAGCAAATGCTGGTCCGTCCATGACGACGGCCGGCCGACCGACGACGCCGGGGTGGTCGTCGAATGGCAGGGGGATTTAATTTCGCCGCACACACGATCCGGCAGTTCGCGCTCGGTTTGGTTAGCCGTTAGGCGAACCAAGGACGACGTGCGAGTGTGAGGGCCCTTTTAAAATCTCCGACGGTCCCTCACCCTCCTGCCGCCGCCGTTACATCCATTCCCCATCCCAGAACAAACCTACTTGCCGCTCTCCCCAGCTGGTGTCCTTCGTTTGGAGCAAAAGCAAGTAGAAATAGAATGCAGATCGTCCAGGTTGCGGTGGGCCTCGGGTGCCTCGCGGCCTCCGTCTCCGCGGCCGCCACCAAGGTCAAGTGCGGCGAGTGCAGCAAAACCATCACGCGCGATGTTGTCGTAGTCGGCGGCGGCGCGTCGGGCGCCCACGCCGCTGTCTGGCTGCGCGACAATGGCCAGAGCGTGGTGGTTGTTGAGAAGGCGAGCCAGCTAGTAAGTTTCTCTCCCGTCCTTACCCGGGCCTTCTCTTGCTGACATCCCCAGGGCGGCCACACCAACTTCTACCGCGACCCCGTCTCGGGCAAGGAGATCAACGTGGGCGTGCAGGCGTGGATGGAGTACAAGGACGCGTTCGACTTCCCCAAGCGCATGAACGTGTCGACGAGCGGGTCGATGCAGTTCACGCCCAACGTGGCGCAGTACGTCGACTTCAAGACGGGCAAGACGATCCCCGACTACGTGGCGCCGGGGCCCGACGCGCTGTACCCGGCGCTGGCGCGCTACCTGGCGGTGCTCGAGCAGTACGAGGACATGATGCTGCCGGGCCTGCTCAACTTCCCCGAGGCCAAGGACATCCCCGAGGACCTCATCATGCCGTTCGGGCAGTTTGTCGACAAGTACGACCTCGCGGCGGCTGTCCCGCAGATCTGGGATTCGACGGGCCAGGGCCTCGGCGACACCATGAACATGCCGACGCTGTTCGTCATGCAGGCGTCGGGCGTGCCCATGGTCAAGGCGCTGCTGGGCATGGCGGCGGCGGCGATGCCCGCGTCGGGCAAGCTGTACGAGCTGTTCGAGGCGGTTGCGGCGTTCCTGGGCAGCGACGTGCTGTACTCGAGCACGGTGGTGTCGGCGACGCGCAAGGCCAACCCGGCCAAGGGCATCTTCTTGACGGTCACGGGCGCCAACGGCAAGGCGACGTGCATCGAGGCGAAGCGGCTGCTGATCGCGGTGGAGCCGACGGCCGAGAACATGGCGCCGTTCGAGCTCGACACGGAGGAGGCGGCGGTGCTGGGCAAGTTCCGGTTCCCGACGGTGTACGCGGGCATCCTGCGGCACCCGGCGCTGCAGACGCTCAACGCGTACACGGGGCGGTCGACGGAACCCGGGTCGTTCAACTACACCGTGTTCCCCGTGGCCCCGCAGGTCGGGCGCATCGACTACCTGGGCGGGACCGAGGACCTGTTCCAGTTCACGGCGGTGGGCGGGTATGACGACACATCGGCGAGCATGCAGGCGCGGCTGGGCGAGTCGATCGACGCCATGATCGCGGCGGGCACGCTGCCGGCGACCGAGGGCGGCAAGGTCAGCTTCAGCATGTTTGCTAACCACGGGCACATGCACGCGCACGTCTCGGCCGACGAGCTGCGGGCGGGCTTCGTCACCAAGCTCAACGCGCTGCAGGGCCGCAGCAACACGTGGTACACGGGCGCGGCCGTGTCGGGGGGCTTCTCGACGGTCGTGTGGGAGTACAATAAGGTGCTGCTGCCTAAGCTGGTTAAGGGCTTGTAGGGGGCCCGCGCGAGGTCGGGGCGTGTCGAGGATGGCGATGGTTGCTGCGGTTGTTGTTAGGCGCCGGGCTTCCACCTGGATAAACCTTCGTTTGTGTTCATCTCATAATAATTCATCATCTTGTAATAATCAGCCAAATTTTTGTCTCAAGCGGTGTGTAATTCCGGCGGGTCGCGCATCACGGGTGCCCAGAATTGATGGGTGTGGCGGTGGTGGTGCATTGATGGTGTCCATGATCACTAGAGTTGGTGATGTCGCTGTTGGAGTTGCAGATGCTCAGTTTGGGCCTGGCGAGCTGAGTGTCCGACAGCCAAGGACCCAGCGAGACCCTGACGGGCCCTGGCAGGCCCTCTTCCCCACGTGGTCCTGCCCCAAGCGCGGGGGAGCAGGGATGCCCTGAGGCGACAGCCAACCAATCCATTCCATTTTTTAGTAGGCGTTTCATCCTTGCACACCAAAAAGTCGATGATTCCTCGAGAGAAAACAACAAGGAAAAATGTCTTTGTTTGTTCAGCTTGACCGCAATTGTTAGCCGCGGACGAGCCGGTGATCCCGTGAATGAGAGCCATTAGTTGCCAACCATTGCCATGTCTCAACTCCCCGATACTCCTGGTGCCTGCATGCCCATATGCACCGACGCCAACGCCAACACTGACTTTGTCTGACTCGGGCGCTTCCTCTGCCTGTCACACTCTCCTGCGTCTCGCAGGTGGCCCTAGCGCTCCCCCGCAACGCCCTATCAAACACGGCAGCCCCTTGTGGCTGCAGCCGACGCCCTCACCATGGCCCGTTTCGTCCACGACTCCTGGCCGCGAGTCGCCGATCGCATTCCGCATTCCCACGGCGCGCGCTGGCGATGGCTCAGGTTTGCGAAAGGAGGCTAGACTCGAACTCAAGCAAAGGGGGGGCAACATGGCCCCATTGCTTGTGTCAGCCCTTGGGGCTTGTGATTCCCCCATCATTTGTACCTTCTGACTAGACTGATCTATTCCTTTTCACATCTGGCGATGGGATGAACTGAACTGAACTACACTGTTACACGACTGCCCTGTCATGTCATGGCCGTGCTGGAATCTTGAGTTGATGAAATCGAGGCCATGAAGGCAACCCCCAGCGCCGTCAACTGGCTGCTCCTTCTCCACGTCCCCGTGGCCGCCGCCGCCATCTACGCTGCCTTTTATGTCTTTGGGGTTGGCGAAGCTCCGTTCATTCTTGCTGTCGGAGCGGTAAGTCTCTCTTCCCCGGCATCGAAGCTCTTTCTGACTCTGACACAACCAGACCGGCTTCCACCTTCTGATCGGCCTCTACGTCGGCCTCACCGCGGCCCAAGCCATCTCGCCACTCGCCTTCATCTTACAAGCTGGCTTCGTCGTCTGTGCTGGCATCTGGTGCGGCGTGCTGGCCTGCTTCGCCAAGCATGTCATGCTCCTCGCCGACGACCCGGCCCGGGCCTGGATGAAGCACGGTGCTGACCCGCGCCTGGTTCTGAGATGGACCCAGGCTGGCTGCGCCATGTCTGGTCTGAGCATGTACGCTTTCTCAACCCGCACAGGGCCCGTAGTACACACTAACATGGCCGCCGTCAGCATCCTTGACCTCCTCCTCGTCGCCATCCCAACCATCAGCCAGCTTCGACGAACCCACCAAGACGACGACCACGACTCCCACGAAAAAGCAGCATACCCCACCTCCTCCGCCTCCTCAACCAACACTACCACCGCCCCTTCCCGGCCTCCTCAACTCCCTCCTCTCCGTCTCTCCCGCTCCCACCGCCTCTCTCTCCCCTACGCCCCCTACGCCCCCTACGCACCGTCTCGCCGAACCTCCAGTTACGCCGCCTCGCGCCGAACCTCCATCTCTGCTCCCTCCCGCCGTGGCTCCAACCCTCCTCACCCTCCCCTTCCTCACGCCCCGTCTCGTCGAACCTCCAGCTACGCCCCCTCCTACCGGAACTCCACCCACCCTCCCCTCCCCTACGCCATCCACCCCCCCTCCAGCCCCCTCCCAC
>MU855348.1:9090-103866 GCA_033296695.1 Staphylotrichum tortipilum | reverse complement strand
CCCCACCACCCCCCGCACCGTTGCCGTCTACGGCCACGACGCCCGTGCCGGCCTCCAGGTCGATCCCGAGGTGGATATCGCCCCCTACGGCACCGAGTCCGACTCCGAGTCTGACTCCGACGCCACCACCGCCAAACCCAAGGAAACCCAAAAGAAGCCCAAGAAAAAGAAGAGCAAACTCTACCGCGAAGACGACACAACCACCCAATCCAAAACCAAGACACCAACCGGCACCCGCTACGCCTTCGGCCTCGACTCCGGCTGCGGCCACGGCAAACAGCTCACGGCGCTGATCGTCGAGGCCGGACCGGGCGGCATCACACACCGCGTCGAGCAGGTCGACTGTTCCGCCTCTATTAGGGAAGCCGAGGAGGAAACGCAAGGGGCAGCGCAGCAGGTTTTGGTGGGCTCATGAATGGATGGGATAATGCATGCCCCTAGAAGAAAGATCCCGCTGAGAGGCAGGGGATAGGAGGAGGATGATGCATCTCCCGAGAAAGGTCCCGCTGAGAAGGAGGAGATAGGGATAGAGGAGGAAGGAAGGAAAGCATGGGTTGGATGGATTTCTCGTGTTACACGGCATGGACATGCAGGCCGATTACTAACACACGACTATGGATACTTGGGATGGGACTGGGCGGCGTTGTTGTCATTTGCATATTTGGGATCCGAAGGGATCGTTTACCGAGCGTGGACTCGAGGGATGGAACGAGCGGTTGGGATTGCTGCATTCTGTTTTGTTTTCTCCCTGCATCGGGTAGAAGGGCATTCGCAGGTCTGACTTTGGAGCTTTGGCTTGTCTTGTAATAAACACAACAGAGACTCATGATCATACACCATCAAACGCGTCCGGATGTGACAGTGACTCCCAACTTGACTTAATTTTGCGATCCTAGGTTCCAGTGACAAACAATGCTTGCATGCTCTCATAATAACCCAGTTCATCAGTCTTGCTAACAATAACCCAGTCTACCCCCCAAATTGCAGCAAGCATTTTCAACTCGTTCCAGAGTCGTCATAAAACACCAAAAACATCCATTACCCCGTCCGTCCCGTACCCCCTTCACCCCCGCACAATCAATCAATCTACTGCAGCTTCGCCTGGATGATGCCCTTGAGGGTGACGGCGTCGGCAGCGAACTTGCTGATGCCCTCGCGGAGCTTCTCGACGGCCATCTGGTCCTCGTTGAAGTCGAAGCGGAAAGTGGCCTCGGTGTTGATGTACGACTTCTTGGCGATGTCGAGGGCGGCGGCGCCCGACGCGTCGAGCTTCTTGGGGACCGGGGCGTCCGAGTTCATGAGGTCCTCGAGAAGGTTGGGCTGGGTGGGGAAGAAGTGTTAGCACTGGCGAATCCCCCTGCGGATCGACCACAATTCATGAGCAAGCTTACAGAGATGGTCAGGTAGTCGCAGCCAGCCAGCTCGGTGATCTCGCCCGTGTTGCGGAACGAGGCACCCATGACGATGGTGTTGTACCCGTACTTCTTGTAGTAGTTGAAGATGCTCTTGACGCTGGCGACACCGGGATCCTCCTCCTTGGCGTAGTCCTTCTTGGTGGCGGCCTTGAACCAGTCAAGGATGCGGCCGACGAAGGGCGAGATGAGGTAGGCGCCGGCCTCGGCTGCGGCGATGGCCTGGACCAGCGAGAACATGAGCGTCAGGTTGCAGTTGACGCCGTGGTCGCGCTGGAGGATCTCAGCGGCCTTGATGCCCTCCCATGTCGAGGCAACCTTGATGAGGACGCGGTCCTTGGAGACGCCCTCCTTCTCGTAGAGCTGTTCAAGAAAATGGGATTAGAAAGCGTGCCTTTTAACTGCAGGTTAGGGGCAGAAGCATACGTTAATGATGTGGAGCGCCTTTGCGACGGAGGCCTGGGTGTCGAACGAGAGGGCGGCATCGACCTCGGTCGAGACCTTGCCGGGGATGATCTCGAGGATCTTGGTGCCGAACTGGACGAGGAGGTGGTCAAGGGCGGCCTCGACCTGCTGGTCGACGGAGCCACCCTCGGACTTGGCCTGGGCCACAGCGGCGTCTAGTAGCGCGGCATACTCGGGCTTCTTGGTGGCGGCGAGGATGAGGGAGGGGTTGGTGGTGGCGTCCTGGGGCTTGTACTTGCCGATGGCTGTGGAATTGTGAGTAAAATGGCCGTCGCTCGCACTCGGAAAGGGAGGGGCGCGGGGAGCGGCGGTAAGGGTTCTACTAACAGGCAAAGTCACCTGGCGAGCATTGTGTTAGCGGCCGGACAGACAGACACCTCTCCAGCACCATCGGCGGGACACCTTACCAGAGTCGCTGACAACAACCTATTATCGGTTACTACGGTCAGCAAGTGTTCGCAGCGGTTATGGGGGGCGAAATTGGCAATTCTCGAGGCAGAGGGCGGCGTCGCCACGTCGGGGTGCGTTTCCAAGCTGGTCCCCAACGAAGATCATGGCGGGGTAAATTGGAGGGGATGGAACGTACAGTGCCAGTGGCCTTGAGCTGCTCGAGGGAGTTGGCCATGTTGGGCAAGGCGAATCAAACTGGAAGGCAATGGGGTATGCGAAGATGAAGCTTGAGGCTCGGTATCAAACACGACAGTGCAATGAGAGAGAGAAAAAAAGTCGCTCGCAGTTGGCAGGATGTGGAAGAATCAAGGGAGAGGATCAACGACTTTTGTGTTGGGACGAGGACAGTGGCGGATAATATCCCGCCTCTTTGAGCGTGGGGCGCTGGTGTCATAACGCTGGCTCGGGCCCCACCCTGATCCTCGACCCTCGTCGCCGCCTCTCCCCGCCGCCGCCAGCCAGCAGCCGTCAAGCCCGCCTGAGACACCCCGTGTGTCGGTCGGTTTTTCGTCTCGCTCTTTGTTTGGGTCGTCCTTTTCTCTGTCCAGCTGGCAATGCCACAGAGGAGGCGGGGAGGAAACCGGGAGAGCTCTCCATCTCACCTCTACACCGCAGCCAACCTGTTGTACCTCACGACCACCCCCAGAGGTGTAGGTACTTCGTCGCACGACTCGAGCAGGCCAACTCTCCAGAATCCCGCGCCGTCCGATCCCGCGCGCGCGCGAAACTCGCAACGCCCCCCCTCCACCAGCCCCCCGTCTCCCCCTCCTCCCGGGATCGGCGGCGGGGGGGTTGACAGTCAAGTCTAGGCGGAGTTGCTGAGTTAACTCACCTCCCCCATCTTACTCAGCCGCAACAACCCCAAGCAAGTAGCGCGCGCTGGGAACAAAGCGTGCCACATCCCACGGCGCCATTGGGCAATTGGATACCGTATCCACCCCGCCCTAAAATAGCCGTGAAACGAAGAGGCGCGCCCGCCCGGATAAATTTACGGTGGTGGTTAAGTATCCGTAGAGTCACGGGGTTTCTGAACCAACCTGGCCGGGGAGACGCTCGAATTTGGAAGCAGGGGGGTAATCAGTGAATAACACGAAAAAAGGGAAGACTGGAAAACAAGCCGGAAACAAGAATATGGACAACCCCAAGAGGGGGAAGAGAGCAAAGCTTCAGACAAATGGCTGACGAATCTTTGTTGGCAGCTCAGTCATGCTTGGAAGGAAGTTGGGGGGGTCGGCCATAGTTCCTTTAGCAACGCCCGCGAGACAGATGGCTTCTCCTCCCTTCTCCTCGCCGCGGAAAATCCCTGCCCGAATTACGTACTGGCCAGACCAGGTATCATCAGACTGGACGAAAATCAAGCAACACCTCAGATCAGATTCAAACAACAAACAAGCGCTTTTTTCCCTGCCTATCTGATCGCTAGATACTCAAGAAGACGCCAGGGGCCGCACAGGAGATGCGGGATGCACAACATCGTGTGGCCGCATGTGACCAACCCAGCCCCGAGTCTGTAATTTTTTGGCCGTTTTGTCTTTCCCTTCCTCGCTCAACAACACCACACCCTCATCATCCGGGATGTCAAAGGTGATGGTGTTGGACCGCAAGCCCACCACCCCGTCGTCGTCACCCTGCCCAACAGCGCAAACCACCACCTCCGGTTTCTTAGTCCTCGGTGATGTCGCCGTACTCCCAGATGCCGCGGCGCTCCGCCTTGGCCTCGCCCTCGGCCTCGCGCAGGTTCTTGAGCACCGGCTCAAACACCTTGCTGCGCTCCCACGCCTTGAGCTTGCGCGCCACCAGCGCGTGCCCGTCCAGCACAATCTTGCGGTTGATCGACTCGGTGCTCTTGCTGGCACCCTCGGCCTTGGGGTCAAAGATGGTCACGTAGCTGATGCCCTCCTTGCTGTCGACATAGTCGAAGCAGCCCACCAGCCGCTTGCCCTCCGTCACGTCGTACAGGTAGTTGATGGCGTCGCTGAGGTAGTCCGGCGACGCGGGGAGCTGCACAAACGACAGCTGCGTATCCACCGCCTGCGCCTTGAGCTTCTGCACCGTGAACTGCGCCTGTGTCAGCGGCCGGAGCTTGGACCACGGCTGCTTCTCCGAGTTGCCGTAGTCGATGTACACCACCTCGGCCACCTTGGTCGCCCGGTCGTTGGACCGGATCCGCGCCCGGTACCACTCGCCGTCCTCGGTGAACTGCGCAGCCACGTAGTCGCCCGCCCGGGGCGCGTCCTTGAGCGTCGCGCTGTTGGTCGGGCTCAGGTGGAACTGCCTGAACGCACTCATCAGCGACTCGAGCGCGTCGGTGCCCTTGCCGATCTCCTGGACCTTGATCTTGCCGTTGGAGTCGATGTTAGTGATGACAATGTCGCGGTAATCCTGCGGCCGCTTCTCGATCGTGACCGAGGCGTCCGCCACGGGTTCGGCACTAGCCGCCTCGCCCTCCTGCTCGGCGTCCTGCGACGGATCCCAGTCGTGCCACAGACCCTTCCTCGCCTCCTTCGCGCGCTGCTGCGCAGCGAGGAGCTCGGCGGCGTTGCCCGCCTTCTCGGCCGAGTACTCGTGGACGGAGGCGAAACCCTCCTCGACGAGGACCTTGGCAAAGCTCTCCCGGTTCACGTACAGGTCGCCAATAAAACCGCCGACCTTGTCGATGTCGTGTACATCAATCTCGCAATCCCGCTGGTTGCAGCGCTTGTTGGCCAGGTCCAGAGCCTCCTGGCCAAACGGCTCTCCCTTCTCCTGAGGGGTCCGGCCCGAGCGGGGAGCGCGGATGCCGGCAAGCACGAGCGTAAGCTTGGCGCCCTCGCGCGGGATCAGGATGGTGAAGCGAGACCCAGACTTGCAGAAATCGACAATGCCGGGGACCTTGCGCTGCCTCGAGAGCGTGGACAGCTGGATCTTGGCCTTCTGAGCGTTCTCCGACATGTCCGCGTACTGCTTCACTTTGGGGGCCTTGCCGGACCACATCCCCTTCTTCTCCTCCTTGGCCGTCTCCTGAGCCGCCAGCAGCTCGTCGTAGTTGGGGGCCCGGTCCGTGTCGTCCTTGCGGTGCCTGATGACGGAGCAGTAGCCTTCCTGGACGAGCTGGAGGCCGATGTTCTTGCCGCCCTGGATGACGGTCGCGACCTCGCGGGCCTCGAAGTCATCGCTGGCAGGCTTGGTGCCGTCCACCGAGATGCGGATGTTCTTGCCGATAAGCTTCTTCCGGAGGAATTCCTTCGCCTCCTCCCTGAAGGGAGCCTCGGTTGCTTCACCCGCACGCGGCCCGCGGACACTGCTCAGGCTGATCCTCTTCTCGGCTCCGGTCTTGCTCCGAACAATGATGGTGTCGGCGCCAATGATCTTGCTGACGGACGCGTCGACCTCCTTGCTGTCGGTAGCCTTGGCGACGAATGCCTTGTGGAGACGGCGGCGAGCAGCTTGGGCCTCCTTCTCAGCCGCACGAAGAGCAGCCATCTCGCCGCCAAGCATCGTGGAGTGGAAGTCGTTGCAGCGAGCCATGCCTTCCTTGAGGAGGAACTCGGCAATGTTTCCGCGGGGGTGGATGACGGCGCCGACAAGCTGGCCCTGGGGGCTGGCACCGACGATCTTGATCTGGACTGGGCGTTGGAGAAGGCGCTGCTCGACGAAGGCGCGGGCCTCGCTGCCGAACTCCTCCCCGGGCTGCGTCAGTCCATTCGACGGGTTGACGCGCTCGGTTGTGGGTGTGCGGATGCCCGCGACGAGCGTCATGACCTGGTAGTGCTTCTTCTCGGTCAGGAGAAGGCGAACGAGCAGGCGGTCGCCGCTGATGACGCGTTCAATGATGCCGTCCACCGTCTTGCCCTTCCATTGGTTCATGAACTCCGGGCCGCCCAGGTCGTTTTGGACCTCGATGACACCGCCGGGCCCAGCATGCAGGCCCTTGGCCTCGTCCTTGGCCTGGCTCTCGAGACTCCGCAGGTTGGCGATCTTCTCGAGGATGTCTTCGGAATCCTCCTTCCTGCCGGCATCCTCCCGGACCTTGAGCCAGCCCGCCTTGACGGCGGCATCGGGGAGGACAGTCCCATCTTGCAAGACGGCAGTACCGTACTCGCGGCCCGAGTTGGGGATGGTGTCTGAGGAGCAGATGAGTATCCCCACCGCAGGTTTGACCGCTACAAGGGCAGATGCAACTCACATGAAACGCTGAACTTGACCGGCTTGCCCACCGTCAGGGCTCTCAGAAACTCGCGCGACTGGAAGGCATAGGCCTCGTCGCCATCTTTGCTCAGACGGGGCGCCGACACGTAAGCAAGCGACAGGATCCGCTCGGCAGTAGGGTTGTTCGGGCTGGTGAGAACGAGGGTGTCTCCGCTGAGCACCGACTTGACGTTGGCAAGAAAGGCCATGGTGGGCGGCGACTGTTGAAAGAGGGGGCGGGTATATTAGGCGATGAGGAATCCCACAGCCGCCTCTGTCGAGTGGGAAGTTTGTCAGTTCAGCTCACCGCCACGACCAGGTTGAGTTGACAGATTGAAAGTAGATGGGGCTGCTTGTAGGGAGGGGAGGATGTGAGAGAGGTGAGGGATGAGAGGAAGGTCAACAAGTGGAAACGGAGAAGCTACAGAGTGCCAGCCCAGCCCACACAAGCCTCGGAGGTTGGATGGAAGCTTGACACAGCTGAGAGAGCTTGGTTGAGGTGTCCAAACCAGGGTGGCAAGCTCATGTGGGTGTGGGTGGGCCTGGGGGGACAAGGGGGGTACGGCAAGGAGGCATTGGCGAGGGGTGCAAGCTGATGGTCCAGAGGAACACAAGAAGAGATGTACTTACTGTGGTAATTACAAGGAAAGCGGCAGAACGGGGGGTGGGGAGAGAGATATCGCAGGAAAAAGGCTTGGGGAAGGAAAACAGGAGCTTGGAGCAACTCGAGGTTGATGAGGAGGACGTCAGACGAGCAGTGGCCTTTTTGACAGCTTTCACGACGAATTTGGATTGGTCCCGTTGGAGACTGTGGGGAGCAGCTCCCCCAGCCAGGAACACGCTGGAACACTTTCAGGGGCTTCCCCCACCAAACCCACAGGGGGAGCATGGGCCAGCTCCGTCCTCACTGTGCTGCCTGTGAGCTTCAAAGGGGCGACCATCTCGTCCTCCACTATCTACGTTTGGGACTGTGTGGTGAGGCATTCGGGAGCCCGAAAAATCAGCTGTGTAGTGGTCGCCATGTTGCAAGCAACAAGTTGTTTACCACTCTCACGGGGGAGGGGGGGGAATCCAGACAGACAAGGCAATTGAGGACTTCCTATTGTTGAGGATCGAAGACTCGGCCGCACTCGGCAGTCCACCCCTTACCCCGCACTAGTGGTGGGTATTCCGTCATTTTTGGGCCCCCTTCCAAAATCAACAAAGCTCCAGGTCCAACAAGCCACTTTCGCACTTTCGCAAGGTACACTGCCCATCCTGCATTGCTTTCTTGGCTATCTCTGTTCTTTTTGTTTTAATATAATGTGACGGTGACTAGAGGTTCGAATTGTCCCGGGTGCCGGGTGTCGATGGGAGCTGCTTTCAAGCTGTTCGACTACTGCGAGATACCAATGACACCTAGATACTCGGTCAGCTGTGGGAGCTCGTCACAGACAGCGGATTCCCCGTGATGACCTACCGCAAGCAGGGCGGGTGCCAGCATTGCCAGTCTTGAGCGACTCCTCATTGCCGCCCTTGCCCAGGTCGTCGGTGCCGGCGTGGCACACGACAGTCCGCTATTCATCAATGCCGGTTAGCACTTGCCCCAGACACACCAATCCATTGGCCTGAAACAACATACGCCAATGACGCTCTCGGGGCCGATGAGCTTGATGAACTTGTCCGTCACGGTGCCCTTGGAGTTGCCCTGGGAATCGGTCTCGATGTTGCCGAGGTCGCCGACGTGGCGGTTCTCGTCCGTCGGGGCACCATGGGTCTTGCCATGGGGGTTGACTGTGGAGAGCTTCAGCATCTGCGCCTATCCGCACCGTCCGTCCGTCAAGAACTCCGGGCAAGGGCGCATACAGTGCGGGCCGGCTGAGGTGCAGCCGTTGGTGTTGTCGCCGAAGGCGTGGATGTGCATGCCGCGCTTGGCATTGGCATCGTGGCCCGAGATGTCCCAGGTGATGGTGGTCGGGGCGCTCTCGTGCTCCTGCTCGAAGGTGATGGTGCCCGACACCTTGGAGTCACCACGGACGACAGCGACTAGTAGATGCCCCGCAGGTTAGCAATGCCTCTCAGTGCACGCGCGCCCTGGCCGCGACCCCGCGGGACGACCGAGGCAGGGTTCAGGTGTTGGCTCGTTCAGGTAGTGATGGGTGTGCCCATCAAGGTTGCGGCTGAAGTTGATCAAGCTCTCGGACCCTCCATCTCAGACAACCTCGAGGCCCTGCGGGCACCCAATCGATGGCGGGGCAATCCCAGGGCAACCCCACCGAGTTGGGCAACTTACCAGCCTTGACCATTTTGACGGCGGTGGTGATGTGTGGGTTTGTTTGTGTTTGTGTGTCGTTGGAGATGGTTTGGAACAGGTCAACCTCGATCAAGAGTGGGCAGTTTGTTGTGGAAAAGACGAAAGAACTGGCTTGGGTAGCAACGTGGGGTAAAAAACGACAGTGAACCCGGTGGAAGCTGCTGATAAAGCCAACACGCGGGGGGAACAGGGGAAGGCACTCGGAGTCCGAGGATCGCTCGTAGCAGCGAGCGCGCCGCGGAGCTGTGTGCTTAAAGTTAGCTCACAGAAATGACCCCGCACCACTGCCGTCATCGCCCGTTCATGTCTCAGTCTCCCAGTCTCTCGAAGCACACAAGAACACGGGGGAAGCAGCCGAAACCGAGAGTGTCGCGCTTGCTGCCCAGAACCACATTGTTTCACACGGGCATACAAGCGGAAACAACAAGCTAAAACGCCCCATAGGTCCTGAGCTGCTCTCCTGTCCTCCCCTTCTTCTACTCGGACTGTCCTGGCATTGCCGCTGGCTGGTGCCCCTCCCCCCCTTCCCTCCCCAAAGCTGAGTGGGCAGCACAGGGCCAAGGACACCTGCCAGGGGCTTGGCGAACTTGAGCTCAGTGGTGACGAGCGAGATCAGGCACGCAGTGCGAGGCAGGTGTCCATCCGCCGTCCATGGACGGGGCATGGAATGATGGGCGCATGAGAGACGAGAACTCGAGGATGCTTGGCTGTTTTGGCTGGCAGGATACCATTTTCCGGCGATCCTTTCTCTTTGTCTCCTTCGTTTTCCCGCCGCGATCATCAAGAGATGAACGGACGGCTGCAGGGAAGACTTGGTACTGCGCAGATATCTGGCAGGGCCGAGCCCCACAATGCCCGTCTCTTCTTGGGCAGTCTGGTGTTGAGTCCTCGGTCCCGCGAGGACAGCCGCAGTCTGCCCTTGGCCCGATAGGGTTTGAGAAACTTGAGACAGACAGGGACCTGAGTGTTGTCTCTGGGCACTCTTCTGTGTTGTGCATTTTGTCGTGATTCGAGGAGCGCATGGCCTTGTCTTTGCTCTGAAGGTCGTCCCCGCGATTGGCAGGGGAGTGTGAATCATCCATTGTCCAGCTTCTCGGACAGGCAGCAGAGCAGGCTGGCAAGAGTCCTTCCTGCCTGTTCTCCGTCCGAGGACCTCTGTGTCGAAGCCGCCCAGCCCAAAATACTGCGTGTTTCCGTCTCTTTTTCTTTTTCTTCCGAACTTTGGGCCCATTTTCACGCCCTCGCAGCCCCGCTTTGAAGAAGGAACGAACTGTGGGGCGTGTGCCCTGTTTCTGCTTGGGTTGATGATGAGCCTTGACACAGTGTGCCTAGCCGACCCAGCCCACCCCAGCCCAACGCCAACGAGGCTTGGCCGCCGCTGAGTGCTTGCTTTGTGTGCTCATCATGCTGGGGTTGGATTCCTCAACACACCCACCCGCCTCCATGCTCGCCCGACCACCGCCATCGTCGTCTCAGAAATTGCAGCAACGCGCGGGACCTCAAAAACCTCGAACACTTTGAGCACCACCGCAGCGACGCGCCCCGTGGCGCCGTCCCCGCCATTCCGACAACTCGACCGGGGATTTCGCATCGAGGGGCTGATGCACGAGGCCACGCGCAAAACGGCTCTTTCAGGCAGCGTTTGATTTGCCTGCCCTGCTTGGCTCTTGGGTTGGTCTAACCACCTCTCGCCCTCCATCTCTCTCTGCTTGGTCACCAACTGCGGCTGCGCACTCCACACTCCACCCGCTCAGCTGGACCCTGCCCTGCCTCGCCTGCTTCCACCTCCACCTCCACTTCCACCGACGGCGACTGTCCGACTCCATGTCCTGACGGGGCTGCTGTCCCCGATCGCATCTCTGCGTCCCATCGTCGCCAACGCGCGGCGCATGAAGCGGCCGACTGACGATTGATTGAGCCGCCGTATCGCTCCCTCGCGACCTCGACCCCAGCGACGACCCCCAACGACCCCCCACCCCTCTCCCTCCCCGCGAGGACGACACGCCTCGTCGTCCGCCCGCTGCCCCGTTCCCTCGAAGCATTTGCCCACCCCCAGTGAGCGCGCCATGTCATTCCGCAACGACGACTCCCGCCGGTACGGCCATGTGCCGCCAGCGCAATACCCCGTCGCCCCGCCACTGCATGAGCCCGCTGGCTACCCCGCGCGCCGGCCCAGCTTCAACAACGGCGACGATGCCGGCTTCTTCGACCAGCCCGCCGCCCGGCCCCAACCCCTCTACACGGGCCCCGCGCCCAACGTGGCCAGCACGGGCAGGGCCGACGAGGAGCTCTTCATAACCAGCCCCATCGCCGAGCCACAAGCAGCCCCGAACCGGGCGAGCTACATCCCCCACAATGCCACCGCCGCCAACTACCAGCGCCAGTACCAGATCCAGGCCCCGCCGCTACCCCCGTCGCACTCGACGTACAATCCCCAGGCTTTCGCTCGCTCGCAGTCCACTTCCCTCCCGTACCACCCCGCCCCGGGCGCCGCACGGTACACGCCCACCACGAGCCCAACTTATGCCTCCCCGCCCACCAACTACACCCCCGCGGCATACAATCCCGCTGCCTATGCGACCACCACCACGTCTGCGGTCCCCCAGAGGCATTCTACCATTGCTGGGTACAACAACTACGGCTATGGCGGCTACAACACGGCCCCCACCCCTCACGTTTCCACCGCCTACGTTCCCCCACCCCCCGCCTCGACCTATGGCGGTTCACAACCAACATCGGCGACGACCCCTTCGGCTCCGCAACGCTACGAGCCTGCATTGCATAGCCCGCAGTATGCGCCATCCGCAGTCCCGTCCGCCGCCTCGCCACAGTACGACCCGTCGTACTCGGCCGCGTACGGTGCCGGTGCGCAACAATACTCGGCGTCTTCCTATGCAAGCAACGGCGTCACGGCCAGCCCAAACCCCTCGTACCCCGCTTCGAGTTCGCATACGCCTTATCCTGTGCATTCCCAGATCCCTGTTGGCCCCAACTACTCCCCTGATCCGAATTCCTTCACGAACCGCGTGTCTCGTTCCGGCTCCCAGCCATCCCCCGTGCCCTCGCCGCCGACCCGCGCCCAGGCCTCCCCGCAGATCCAGAGGCACCCAACCAATGCCCCACTTCCAAGCCGCCCGATGGATGACTTGCCAGAAGAACCCGACTGGAATGTTAATGGTGGCGGTGAAGATGATTTCCAAGTCACTCAGGACAGCCTGATCCACGACATCGAGTCGGACTTGGGTTTGTCCTCGCACACCCAGCGCCCCCTGGGCGGTGGCGGCGCTGCTGCCATGGACGATGGCCTGGACAAGGCGCAGCGGTTCAACTCTACCTCGTCAAGGACTACGTCCAACACCGGGGTCGATCGGTACCCCTCAAATGCCTCCTCCGCAGTGAACAACACGGCGGCGTCGCTGAACACGGCCTATACCTGGGATTCCGAGGAGAGTGACCCAGAGGGCGCCGCTGGCCTGCTGGCCATGCAGGATGATATGGACGATCGGAGATTTGGCGGAATCACCCTGCCGGCCTACATGGAGCCCGTCGCGCCGCAGCAGTCGCAGCCGCAGCCGCCGCCAAAACAGGTCCCGCGTCTTCCTGCGCCTCCAGAGGAGCAGGTGAGCACCGACAGTGACTACGGCGGAATGGACCTTGCCTTGTACGGAGGCGGCTATGCCGGGAGCTTGCACTACGGCAACGAGATCGCGCCCCCGCCCACAGGCGGCTCAGCTCAAGATGCCCCGCGACCCCTGCCCACTCCTCAGAGCCAAGGCGGAGGTGACTACCCACCATTCCCCGCAGTCTCGGTCGACTACGCTGGCACTGGCGGCCAGATTCCGCTCTCGAGTCACCGCTTGAGCTTCGATGAGGGTGATGAGCCCGACTCCCTCCCTTCTCGGCACAGCGGCAGCGATTCTCCTTCCAAGGAGAGTTACGCGTACGATCAAATGTTCTGGCACCCTGGCCCGAGCAGCCGCCCCCTGCCCGCCGTTCCTTCTCAAGCCCCAGACAACAACTCGCTCCTCTCCGCACAGCAGCAATCGACAAAGGCCAACTACCAACACGGCTACTCCCTGAGCGCAGACTCAAGGCTGCCTTACCCCACCAACAGCCCCGAGATCCACGATAGCCAATACGCCAGCCAGCACGTCGAGAGGTCCATTTCACTTTCGAATCACTCCAACACAACCCCGATACAAGCCCCCGCGAGGTCCCGGACGGACGCCGCCGAGGAGCGCAGGAGAGCGGCCAAGCAAGGGTCCCAATCCCAAGGTCAAGCGTACCAGCAGGGGACGACAACGCCGTACGAGGGCTATGAGACGACGACCACTTTCGACATGATCACCTTGCCTACTGGCAGGAGAAAGAAGTTCGTGCCCTCGAAACTCACCGCCGCCGACATCAAGCGCTGCGCGGAGCCCTGGGCTCTTAGCGGCATCACGGCTTGGATCCGTGAAATGGCCGAGGGCGAGCCGGACCTCAAGAGGAAGACGATCGAGGAAGGCGTCCTCAAGCTCTTCTGTGCCAAGGTGCCGACGATGAACGTCGCCGATGCTGAGCTGCTGAGCGCGAGGGTGGTCGATTCCATGTTCTCGGCTGGCATTCTGATACCGGAGGAGGAGTGGGTCAAGTTCGGGACGGGGTCGCTCTCGGGTGTCATTTGGCAGCTCACCGGCTCGGGGTGTTATGCCCCGAAGCTCCACGAGGACGAGGGGATCGTGCCCAGGTTGCATGACAACGGGATACCTGTGAGGTGCTACTCAAACTACTGCGGCAGGACGCTCAAGAAGGTGAATCTGGACAACATGTCCGAAGAGGACGTTGTGGTTCAGGACTGGGCTACCTTCCACGGGGTGACCGTCGATGACATCAAGAACAAGCCGAAGAAGGAGGTCGAGAGACAGAACGTGCTGCACGAGATCGTCACGGGTGAGGAGGACTACATGGGCCAACTCGACGTGCTCCGGCTGCTCTACCGCGACCAGCTCCGGACCTGGGAACCGCCAATCATCGCAACGAACCGGATGGACAAGTTCCTCGACGCCGTCTTCGGCAAGGTGGATGCCGTCCAGCAGATCAACAAGGAGCACCTGCTCTCTCAGCTCAAGTACCGCCAGCAAGAGCAGGGCCCGTGGATCGTGGGCTTCAGCGACCTGTTCAGGGAGTGGATTCGGAAAGCCAGGCCGATTTACATCGAGTACTGCTCGTCCTTCCCGTACGCCTCGTATCTGATCAGGAAAGAGAGTGGCAGAAACCTCCTCTTCCGGCAGTTCCTCGACATTGTCCGAGATCACAAGCGCTCCAAGCGTTTGGAATGGACAACGTTTATCAAGGCGCCCATCACCAGACTCCAGAGATACGGTCTCCTCCTCGAGACGGTCAAGAAGAACATGCTTGGAGAGAGTGAAGAGAAGACCAACCTCGAGAGGGCCCTGGATGAGATCAAGAAGGTCACCCACGAGTGCGACGAGAAGGTGGCCGAGATGACCAAGAAGATCGAGCTGCTCGAGTTGCAGTCCATCCTGGTCTTGCGTCCCCACTTCCAGTCGGTCCTGAACCTGGACCACCTCGGGCGCGAGCTGCTCAAGCAGGGCGATCTCCAGAGGCAGGGCTCGAAAGGTGTTCGCTGGGTTGACACGCACGCCTTGCTCTTCGACCACTACTTCATCTTGTCCAAGGCGATCCCCTCCAAGGATGGGAGGAGCGATAAGAAATATGACGTGTCCAAAGAGGTATGTCCCCCCCCCCCCCCCCCCCCATCCCTTGGTCCCTCTTCCGCCGTACTAACACCAGTTCAGCCGATTCCGATGCCGCTCCTCTTCCTCGAGAGTATGAACGACGATCCAGTTGCCAAGCAAAAGAGTTTGACGGCCCCGTTGACACGGACAACCGCCGCCACCGGTTCCGGGACGCAGTTGAACAAGGTGGTCTCTAATGGAGACCGGCCTGGGCTCGAGCACGCAGGTACAGGCTCCTCAATGGGGTCGCTCAATGCAGTCTCACGACTCACATCATCAGGCGTCGATGACGGGAAGATCATTTATCCGTTCAAGATCAAGCACCTCGGCACCGAAATCTACACGCTCTACGCCTCCTCGGCCCAAGAACGCGCTGCTTGGTGCTCGGCGATCATCGAAGCCAAGACCAGGCACGCCAGGGCGTTGCATGCTCAGAATGCCGAACCCTTCCGCCTGCGTGTCATCTCGGACGGCGCGTTCGCGTACGACTCGGCGTCGCCGCAGGGAAGGCAGCCCAACGTTTCCATCAGAGGCACACCCCTGGACAGAGCGATCCGCGAGATGGAGCAGGTGTATGGCCCGGGGAGGGGCGCGCCGCCAGTCTCCCGCGCAACCGTGAACTGCGCGTGCGCCTTCTCGTCGTTTGGCAAGTCGCTCATCGCCATCGGGACGGACTACGGCGTCTACATCTCGGAAGCGTCGAACCCCCGAGGGTGGACTCGCTCCGTCCAGATCAGCAAGGTGACACAAATCGCCGTGCTGGAAGAGTTCTCAGTCTGCCTCGTCATCGCGGACCGATCGCTGATCTCGTACCCGCTTGACGTGATTGCTCCGGTCTCCAACTTCCCGGCGCCGTCGCATGACAATCCACGGCGGGCGCCGCAGCGGCTGGCCAAGGACGTGGCTTTCTTCGCCACCGCACGCATGAAGGACCGCATGTTGGTGTTCTTCAAGCGCAAGGAGGGCATGCACAGCACGTTCAAGGTCCTCGAGCCCGTCTTCCAGAAGTCGACGGAGAAGCGCCCGCGCCTCTTTGGCGGTCGCCGCGGCGGATCCGGCTCGACCGAGTCCTTCCGCGACTTTGACGAGTTCTACATCCCGACCGAGTGCTTCTCCCTCAACCTCTTCCAGAGCTACATCGCGGTGGCCACGTCCAAGGGGTTCGAGCTGCTGACGCTCGACAAGAAGGTGACGCAGTCGATCCCGCGCGACCTCTCCCTGCCGGCCTGCTCCAACATCGCGGCGCACCTCAAGGAGCCGTACCCGCTGGGCATGTTCAAGCTCAATGAGAACGAGTTCCTTCTCACGTATGGCGACTGCGCCGTGTACGTGGACAAGCACGGCGAGATCAGCCGCACGCTCATCCTCGAGTACTCGGGCAAGCAAAAAAAGGCGAAAGCGGCCACCCTGTTTGGGCAGTACCTGCTGCTCTTCAACGACGACTACGTCGAAGTGCGCAACGCGGACAATGGCCGGCTGCGGCAGATCATTGCCGGGCGGGACGTGCGCTGCCTCGACTACGGGTTTAGGGGACCCACGGGCAGCGGGCCAGCGGGCGGCGGTGGTGGCGGCGCGGGGTTGGCCGCGTTCCAGCCGCCTGTGGGTGCGCAGCAGGATTCCAAGGGGACGGTCAAGATTTGTATGAGCCACCCGGAGGTGCCGGGCGGGCAGGTGGTGCTGGAGATGTTATTGAATGATGGGCATGCGGAGAAGTCGTAGGGGATTGGTACGTGATGAGGCGAGGGCGTTGGGTGATGATCATGATCCAGATGATGATGATGATGACGATGGTGATGATGACGGGATAAGGTTCAGGATCATGAGGGTGGGTGGTGGGTGAGTTGTTTGCCAGTTAGGGGGGAGGGCGGGTTGATATCTTGATTTGGAAAGCGTGTTGTGGACAGTCAAGTGTGCATGGGGTTTGATATTGTTTCTTTCTCTTGTCTCTCTTCTCTCGGTACCGGGTGCTGAACAGTAGGGTTCTGCTTTGCTGGCTTTTGTTGATGCGATGATTCCCCAATTTATTATCACGGCACGACGCCCATTGATTTGGTTGTTTGGTTGGTGATGTACTGTATGGAGTTTGGGTGTCTCCAGAGTGTAGAGACACTAATGATACCGACTTTCAACCAACTGCCCGTTTACCTCGGGAATCCCTTCGACCATGACCTTCTCTCCCGCATGCGCAAAAGGAAAAAAAAGAAAGCAAAGCAAAAACGAAAGTTTAGATGCGTCAGCCGCGAATCGAACGCGGGGCCCATCGATGGCAACGATGGATTTTACCACTAAACCACTGACGCTTCTTATTTGATGCCGAGGTACAGCACAGACTATGCTTCTAAGCGAGGCTTTCAGTGCCCACGACAGCTCACCACTGCATCATCGCTCCTGACCGCGAAACCAGACACCGTGTCAACCAAGACGTTTGACCACGGTTTTGGTTAGCATGGTCATGTTCGATGCTCAAGCTCCGTGGTGCAGGCTCCAGGTAGCATGTTGACGCCCACCCGGGCACTCTCTGACAATCCTGCCTCAGCCTGCGAGAGAGTCAGGTAAACAACCTGTCGACTGTTGACACTCGACTTGAACACGCCCCTCCAGTGTCTTCTATTTACTCCCCCACCGTTGCCTTGCCAACAACCTCCTACCCAACAACCCGTCGCTGTTAGCCCGGTACCACCCCCTCAGTCACCAAACAGCTGGTTCTGCCGCATGACAAGAGGATCTCGGGTACAAAAATGGGGCGGCCCGCCGACACTTTCAATCACAGCAGGGGAGGCCAGTCAGATAATGTGGTCTTGCGAGGGTGATGGGATTCCGGGGCGAGCCCGGGCACGGACGCGAGGTGTCTCATCATCGGCTTGCTTGGGGGGAAGGGCGGGGGGAATAGGCGTCATATGGGGTTCTTTCCTTCGCTGGACGGGGTAGGTGGCAGGTGGGCTGTGGAGGGGGGTGGCGGTGTCTTCCTTCGTATTGGGGGGGTATGGTTGTGCCGGAGTCCAGGGGAGGGGGAAGGTTGTGTTGTGCCTTCCGCGACAGCGGAGGGTGGGGGGTTCGAGGACGACGAAGTGCCTTGGGTCATCGATCGCACGACAACCTGGGAGAGAGGGACAACCAAATCAAAGGATTCAATTCGACAAATAACCGTGAACCCTACTCATCATCCCAGTGCCTCCGACTAATAATAATCGGCCTGGCCGGGTCCCAGGGCCCATAAATCTCATTCTTGTACTTTTGCAGCCCAATCAACCACCAGCTGCACCCGCCCATAGCCAGGGCCGCAATCAAACACCCAACCACCATGCCCAACAACCCCTTCTTCCACGGCCAGCCCCTCTCATCCCCGAGTATCATACCCACACCGCCCCCCGCGCCCAGCACGAGCAGCACCGTCAGCAGCGCGTGATACCTCCAGCTGCGGTGCCTCGCATACTGGCGAAACACGGGGAACAGGCCAAACACCTCAATGCTGAACAGGGTGAGGCTGAAAACCTGGCCGGTGCTGGGCAGGCGGCTGGCGAGCACGGTGGAGGCCATGAGGGCGGCGTTTGTGGACAGCGAGGCGACGGGCAGCTGCTTGCTGTGGGTGCCAGAGCCGGAGCCGCCGGAGCCGCCGACGGCGGCGCTGCTGCTGCCCGAGTAGTCGAAGAAGAAGATGTTGATGGCCAGCAGCCAGAAGGACATGGCCCAGATGCTGTCGGAGGAGGTAGAGCGCGTGAGGGACTTGAGGATTGGGGACAGGCCCAGCAGCGTGAAGTAGATGAGGATGGCCGACTTGATGGTGCTGACGCGGACGTAGGCGCGGCTGTTACGGCCCGTTGGCTGGGGATTGGCGATGTGCTCTGGCCCGTCAGGCCCCAGGCGGGTGGTGGTGGTCGTGGTGGTCGTCGGGCTGTTGGCAGTGCTGGCCTGGGTGGCAACCGAGTTAATGGAGCTAACGGAGCGGGAGTGCGCGTGCGTGGGGGCGAGGAGGCCGCTGTTGCCCGTGTGGCTGCCGTGGAGCTGGGTTGACCGCGGGGGCGCGTGTTCTTGAAGGAGGTTGGTGGTGGAGCTCGCGGCGGACGGGAGGTTGGATGTGCTCGAGATGCTGACGGTGCTAGCGTTGAGCATCGGCTGGTCGATCCCGGACGAGTCTTGGCGGCGCGGCGGGCGGTACTCGCTGTACGCGCGGCCGCCGCGCATCATGCGCGCCCTGGCATCGTCATCGGCCGAACCGCCCTGGGTCTCCTGGGCGACCCACCAATCCCACAGGAGCCAGCCCAGGAAGGTGGCGAAGCTGCCCCATCCGACGACCGACACGGGGCTGACGCGCTCCTGGAAGATGCCGACGAAGCAGACGATGAATATGATGACGGAGCAGACGTGCTGGACGATGACGGTGGTGTCGGCGACCAGGGGCCAGAAGTCGTAGGGACGGACGCGCGGGTTCCGCTGGAGGTTCTCGAGGAAGGTGGCTTGGTCGGTGTAGTTGTCGGGGTCTGTTACACAAAGGGAGGGAGCGTGGGTGTAAGCAACGGGCCTCAACATGTGATGGGCCAGCCGACAACTTAAAGGGGGTGTCGCTCACAGGATTGCTTCACCCAGAGCAGCTTCTGAAAGCGCTTGCGCCGCCGACTCCTACTCCGGCTGGCATCCTTGCGTATCAGACGGCGGGGGCGGGTGTCGGTGCCCGAGCCATTGCCGCCGCTGTCGAAGGCGCCGGGTCGGCGGGGCGGGGAGAAGGAAGTGTAGGCGTCCTCGGGGGCCAAATGGGAGGGGTCGGCGCGGTGCGACTTGAGGCCGACGGGGACGGTGGACGAGCGCACGAGGGGCGGGAAGGGCGTCTCGAAGTCAGAGGGGATGGCCGACTGATGGAGGCCCGACGGAGGGGCCATGGGGCGGACCAGCGCGGTGCTCCATGTACGGAGTACGTGCGGAGTGGTGGTGGTGGTGGTATGGGCGAGGCGTGGGGGGGGCGTGTTGGATGGAGGATGGAGACGCGGAGAGGCGCTGTCGTCGGAAATTGTGGCGGTAGGCTGGTTGGCCATTGGCTGGGCCTGCACTGGGCCTGGGCTGGAGCACGCCTTCGTTCCCCTGAAAGCAGAAGCGAGCAGCACGAGGAGACAAGCTTTTTGCGGGCGCTGTCCGGTGGGGGTCCATCCCTGCCTCGGGAAGAGCGCTTGGGCCAGTTCTTGGTCACAAGCAGCTGGACCCCAACGGTGCTTCCCCCTTCCACTGTTCAAGCACCTGTCAATTCCTTGCGAGGTGCTGGGGTATCGTGGAGCAGACCATCATGATCCATCCTCACACTTGGCAAAGCTGCCGAAATCGTCGTCGTCGTCGTCGTTGCCCAGCCCGCCCTCGGTGAGCCACCAAGCAGCGGTACGAGTATGGCCGGGGGGCGTTGCCCAACTAGCGCAGGTCCGAGTTCATGCTCGCCGGGCGAGTCTCGGTGTTGCTGACGGGAAACTGAGGAAGTACTCACGATCCATTCCAATAACTTGGCCCAACCCATCCCACGCCCCTAGACCGCCCACGTGCTCGACTCTCGTCCGCCACGCCCGATTTTACCCAACTGGCTGGCCAGCTAAAGCCATGGCTATTGGCGGCGTGCGGTGGACGGCGGGCAGGAGAACGACACCGGAAGATGGCGTTTCAATGGGGCTTCAGCTCGTGCTCCAGGAACCACCGAGCACCCAGCACCCAGCGTTCCCAGGACGCCTCCTCCAAACCCCGAACCCCAAACCCTCTGGCCCTGACCTTCCAGCTCCTCTCTCGCATCGTGTGCCCGGACCGTGTGTGTCTCGGCCATTCCAGCCTTCCTAGGGAGGTGAGTCTTGCGCCACGCCGAGTACGAGGACGGAGGCTGCTAATTGCTCACAATGCAACGCCGTACTCCCGGCCAAGGCCAAACAGTTCCACCTTGCGAGAGGCCCAGCAGCATGCGACCCCCGGCACGTCCCCAGCTGGGCCAACAGGTCCCATCTCGCGTCAGCGGCGTGGTCTCAGGGGAGAGCGGGAGGGAGGCCCCTGTTTTCGGCCTCGGTCTAGACCGCACGACCGCCAAGCTTTGCGCGATGCACTTGCATCGAAGGGGGCTAGCGGCGCCCCCGGCTGCTGTGTTCCTCGACCGTCACCTCTGCCCTCTGATCGTCTGGGACGGGCCATTTACACAGTACGGGTTGCCTAGGGTGGTGTGTGTGTGGGCGGCAGGGAGGGGTGGTGTTGTCTGTGGCTCGTCTGGCTCGTCTGTGTCGTCCGACTCGTCTCGGATCCGGCGAAAGGGTATTAAAACCCAGTCGAGCTGCCCATTCCTGTGTGACCTTCCCGCTCGATTTTCAGGAACCAAGCCCAATCAACGTTGCCCTGCGTGTTAATTATCCGGGCCGCCCTTCTATGTACCAACACTCGTCCCCCGCGTGCGGCTTGCGTAAAATGCCCCCCCGCCTGGCCTAGAACCTGGGCTGCCTCTCCCTCCCCTACGACGCTCCTCCGCGGGCCCCGTTTGCAAAGCAACCACTGCACGCACTTCTTGGGTCTGGGCTGTCGGCCAATTCTGCCTCGAATAACACCCGGCACCCTCGCCGCCCCATCCTCACCACCACCACCACCACCATCAACCCAACGTGGCCAGTTTCACTCCCAGGCCTACTACCTATCACCTACCTAAACACCCGGTTCCCACGACGACTCCCGCCCTCGCCCCGCCATGAAGGCAACCACCTTCTGTCTTGCGCTCAGCGCAGCGCAGCTGGCGGCATGCGCTCCCGCCACCCCGCGGCAGTCGATGGCCCTTGTAGCAGATTCACCAGGCGCAGCTGTTGCGACAAGATCCAAGGACCGGCCCTCACACCCCGACCAACACGGTGCTGCTGCGCCGGCACGAGACAGGCCCGACCATGCAGCGTCACCTTGGCAGAGACCCCCTCCTCGTCCGCTAGCGAAGCACAGGACATCCGGCCAAGACCCTATGCAAATCGAGATCATTCGCATGCGCCCTGCTGCACCAAACGACGACGAGGACGACGCCGAGATCCTTGACATGACCTATGCAACCCCGCCCCAGCCCGGCATCCCGTGCCCGCACAGCCGCCCCTCGCGGGAGCGCAACGACATGCTCGTCGTCTTCTTGGCCATCGCCTTCATGCTGGCGGTGGTGGTGATGGAGACCTGGGGGTCGATCTTCGGGAGGTGAGTTTTTTATGCTTCTCCGCCCGTTTTCCGGAATGATAACTGACTGGCGTTTTCCATCCAGGCGAGGAGGGGCCATCCGATTAGAGCAGACTCGCCACCATTCGCCTGTCTCGATCCAAGCCACCACCCCAGATGAGAAAGACTGCGATGGAGGCGGGATGATGAGTCGCGTGTGACATGAGGAGCGCACGACGGCCACGCCGACGTCGCACACACCACCACCAGCACCAGTACCAGCAGCGCTGCTTCTTGTGTATATCGCCTCCCAGTTTCTTTTCCACCCAACGCGGCCACCCGAAGGAAAGGCATATTAGCCCGATGAGACGAGCTCCGACTCACAAGGGTGACATGTAACAAATCACAAATCCATTTAGCTGTGGCCTGGGGCCCGGGCTCTCGTGTAGCGGTCGGAGTGCTCTTTGATGATGAAGCTGAGGCTCTGGGGCGGTCCATTGCAGCCACGAGGCCGGGATGATGTGGCCCCAGTCATCAAAGGGCGGATGATAGATGGGCTCACAGGCAGGCAGAAATCAGAACAGATTCTTCAACATCGCTGACACGACTGCTATCAAGTTGATGTCCTGCCTGCCTCTCTCCCCAGCCCTGCCAAGTCAGCCTCTTGAAGATGGGATGAACTTGGCATTCACCAAGCTTCCGGGTTCCCAGGGGCAGCCCGGGTTGTGGGCTTGGCCTGACCAGACCAGACAACAACAACAACAACAACAACAAAATAGCAAACAACAGACAATAGCACGAGGCAGGTCCAGGTATTGTCGAGTTGCATTTCTCCTGTTACACAGGCACAGCATGGAATTTGACCAGCTGTTTGCCCCGAGTTTTGACACAACGCAGTGGCACATGGAAGATGGCAACCAGCCACTGCAGTTACCCGAGAGAGATAGAGAAAGAGGAAGACTGTGAGAGAGCGAAGGGATTCAAAGAGAGAGAGAGAACAGGGCTGACGAGAAGCACTCCTTCCGGAGCCCGGTCCGGGAAATTGTGGGGGGGCCAGGTGGAGCGGCGTGGCAAGCCATCGCCAAGAAACGGCCCAGATCTTCATCCGGCTGCCAAGAATACGAGCTCCCTGCTTGGTGCGTCCCTCCGCCTCGCTCGGCTCCAACGATCGTCTCTTCTCCACCAAAACAGCAGGGAGAGAATGCACAGTGCAGAGGGGGCGCGGCTGCTGGCTCGTGGCTTGTGCCTCTTGGCTGACGGCTCGTGGACGGAGCACGCCGCACGGCGATGGGCGAGAGGCGGAGGGAAGTCAGAAGCACACTTTTGCCTGTCTCTGCGTCATGCAACGGGGAACTTGGGACTTGGCCCCAGCCGACGGTTGTTGACGAGCTCACAAAGCAGCGGAACTCCCGACCAACCGCAAGACTCGAGTTGGTTAGCCCGCGGCACAGCATCAAGTTCGCGTTGGCAGTTGGGCAAGCCACCGCCGGGAAGCGCCGCCAACCCTCCAATTCCTCTTCCAAACAATCTCACCTGGGCCTATGGCGACGCAGCAGGCCAGAATGCTGGATCCAGGTCCACACTGGTTGGCGTTTCATGGGGCCGGCGCCTTATGCAGCTGCAGTCCTCGTGCGGCGTCAGCCCCAATCACAACACAAAGCTGGTCCCATCACGGCTTGTCCTGCCCTGCCTGCGTCCCTCAGCCTTCTTCGCCACGGGCCCCGAAACCCGAAACGCAAAGCTTCAAAAACGACGGCGGATTCCCTTCAGGAAAGGGCCCCGACGCCAGAACACACCTTCATCGACAAGGCTTGTGAGAGAAAGAAAGAGAGAGAGAGTGTGTGTGTGTGGGTCAAGTGCTGTTGAGACCAACCCCCGGCTTTTGTGTGTCTCACCACTCCATCATCCAAACTACCCCTCTTTTTCCCCGACAACCCTGGTTGAACCCTTGAACCCTTGCTGGCACCACGCGTCGCAGCCTGCCGGCTCCACGACCAGAGACAGAGGGAGACAGAGAAAGTCCTGTCACCCCGCACTTCCGAAACCCGGCAAGCAGAGAACAGAGAGCAGGCCAAACTCTCGAGCCACGCGGACACACGACCATCCCTAATCCCATCTGCTCCCGCCCCGCGCCCTGGTCTCGTCTCGCCCCGACCTGCAAGACGGACGCAATCCTTCCCTCGACCCTCGCCTGTCGCCCCTCCCCCCCACTCGGACGCATTGAACCGAGATGTCGCTGCAGGTTGACGACGCCGGCCGCCGCGGCCGTTCCCGCTCCCCCGCCCGCCACGCCGACGACGACCGCGACCGCAGCCGCAACCGCATGTCCGTCAACATCGTCGAAGCCGTGCCCTACCCGAGCTCCACCGACGCCTTCCGGGACCCCTCGTCCACCGCCGCCTACGAGTACGAACGCCTGTCCCGCTGGCCCACCGCCGCCAACCCCGACCCGGACTACTACCGCGCCCCCCCGCGCGGCGGCGCCCCCGCCGATGCCCGCGACGACGTCGAGTACCGCTATGAGAAGAAGGACCGCCGCCGCGACGATGACAGCGACTCGGACGACGACCGCGACAAGGCCCGCCAGCGCGCCGACCTCTTCTTGCCCAGCAAGTACGCCGCCAACATCAAGACGGTCGAGCCGAGCGACGCCCGCCAGTCGCGCGACTCTCTCCGCGGCGACAAGGACCGCGAGTCCGACAAGGAGCGCGAGCGCCGCCGTAAGAAGGAGAAGCTCGAGTCCGACCTGGCCTACGGCAAGCTGCCCGGCGCCTCCAAATATGACGGACCGGTAGGGGGTCCCCCGTCCCCGACCGCCGTCAGCTATGGCTATGGCAGGCCCGAGGAGCCCCGGTACAGCGCCACCCATCTGGACATTGTCGGCCCGGGAGGCCGCACCGTCGGTGGCCGCTCGCCCAGCCCCGGCCCGCCGTCCCCCATCCGGTCCGCCATGAAGCGCGACCGGTCGCCGCAGCCGCCCACCAACCGCATGTCGACCCTTTCGGTCCAGACCCCGCACCACTCGGCGTCGCTGTCCGTCTCCGCAGCGCCGGCCTCCCCGCTCCTCGAGGCGTACCACGGCACCTGGCAGTCCATGTCCCCGATGCCCTCGCCCATGCTCCTCCCCGCCGGCAGCCCGCAGATCCTCGAGGCGCTGTCGCCCATCGGCTCCGACGACGAGCGCGCGGGCGACCGGCGCCGCGCCCGCCGCGCCCGCTTCAACGACCCGGCCGACGACGCCGCCCGCCTGGCCAAGGCCCTCAAGGGTGAGAAGCGCGCGCCCGAGACGGAGCCGCTGATCGAGATTCTGCCCGGGCTCACCCACGAGCAGGTCATGGACCTGCGCGTCGAGTACAAGCGGCTGGTCAAGACGGGCTCGGAGCGCAAAGGCGTCAACATCGCCAAGCACATCCGCGCCCGCCTCAAGGACGAGGACCCGAACTTGATGAAGGCGTGCTACGCGACGGCCCTCGGCCGGTGGGAGTCGGAGGCCTACTGGGCCAACTTTTGGTACCACGGCGACAAGACCCGGCGCGAGCTGCTGATCGAGTCGCTCATGGGGCGCACCAACGCCGAGATCCGGCGGGTCAAGGAGGGGTTCAGCGACAAGAAGTACGCCAACAGCCTGTCGCGGTGCATGCGGACGGAGCTCAAGGAGGACAAGTTCAAGAAGGCGGTGCTGATGGTGCTCGAGGAGAACCGCATGGAGGAGGAGGACGTGCACGGCCGCCCGCTGCGCATCGACTACGACCTGGTGGACGACGACGTGCGCCAGCTGCACCACGCCGTCCGCAGCGAGAAGGGCGGGGAGAGCCTGATGATCTCCATCGTCGTCCAGCGCAGCGACTCGCACTTGCGGGAGGTGCTGCGGGAGTACAAGAACAAGTACAAGGGGGCCAACTTTGCCAAGGACGCGCTGAAGAAGAGCGGGAATCTGGTGGTGAGCATCCTTCTCCTTTCTCCTTTCCCCCCTCCCCCCCTTTCCTCCCCCCACCAGTCACCATACCGTAACTCACCCCTCTCTCCTCTTCCAGGGCGAAGTCCTCGCGCACATCCTCAACGGCATCATCAACAAGCCCGTCCGCGACGCGATGCTGCTGCACCACGCGCTGACAGCGTCGCGGCGCGACGACCTGCGGCGCGAGCTGCTCATCTCGCGGCTCGTGCGCTACCACTGGGACGCGGCGCACATGGCGTTGGTGAAGCGCTCCTTCCGTGAGCAGTACGGGCGCGACCTGCAGGACGCGGTGCGCGATGCGACCAGGGGGGAATGGGGGGAGTTTTGTGTCGCGCTGTGTATTGTGCGCATGCCAGATGATGTGAGGAGGGTGGAGAGGGTTGATATTCATCGGTAGTGTCGCCCTCTTTGTTGGCTTTGACGATGGTTCGGGGTTGTTGGTTTTGGATATCAGTTTGGGTTTTGGTTTTTGGGCACACAAGGCATTTGCCATTTTGCTTATGGACCCTGGTCTATATATCTGGTCGTGTTGATACCACTTGGGAAAAGATTGACAGGACGGGTCTTCGGATCTTCATATAGTTGGGATTTTCTTTGCGTCTCCTGTCGCGCTCGGTGTCGTGAGAATAACGCTGCCGGGTCTGTGTCCTCTGTTTACCGTTGACTTCGGATGTCAGGAGAGAAACGTTGACGGGTCCATGTCTTCAGTGTACTGCCAACCCCGGATGTCGTGAGAACAACGCTGCCGGATGTCTTCCGTTCGCTGTGGACTTCGCATTTCGTGAAAATAACGCTACCAGGCCGGTGTAACGATGACCCTGCCTGCGAGGTTGAGCTGAGTCGTTGAAGCCCCCGACCATGATGACATCACAGATGATGCAACCGCCCGATCGTGTTTGGGCCGGGAACTTTTCAGTTTCGATCCGATAGCATATCACGAACCATCTCCGAGATCTTCAAAAGTCCCCTTGGCCACTTGAGTCCTTCTGAACTTTTGCTATCTCTAATCCGAACTTTTCGGTCGAACTTTCGGTTCTATCAACAACCCAGCCCACCCGTCACGTCATGCGCAACAGCAACAAGTAGCAACAACAATCCCTGAGTCTTAGAGGCGGGGATAAGACCTTTGGTGCCGTCGTCGGTTGTTTGTCCCCCCTTTTTACACGGAGCGCCCGATGGGATGGTTACGAGCATGGTCATAACAAAGACTGGAAGACAAGGGAAGGTGAGAGACAACAACCCGACTCCCTGTCAGTCGCCGACAATTACCATAATAGGTTATCAAAGGTGGTATTTCTCTCAAAATCAAACAAAAAGGTTCCTGAGGCCCGGGCAAGAAAAAAATCATTTTTTCTTTTCTGTTAGTTGTCCCAAAAACTGTTCCCCCCCCCCCCCGTCTTTCGCCGAATTATACATCCCCGTCCTCGGCACCCCAATCCCGAGGAGAAACCATATCCATTACCCATCCCATCCCATATATACGCCCATTTATCACCAACCCCCATGAGCTATGAACGCCCAACTCGGCATACCATGACACAACAATACCATCCCATCCGCCCAAGCCGGGCCTGTCAAGCTTCACCCCTCCACATGCCTCGTGGTAGAAACGGGTTGATGCGGGCTCGGAGCGGGATCCGGACACGGGACGGGAACAGAAAAGGAACGCGACGAACGAAAAAGAAGGTTTTTTGGTCATGGGATGGAGGAGAGGTGTGTCTCGGGGTTCGGGAATCGGGTTTGGGGATACTGCATGCATGCCTGTGCAGCCTTACTCAGGTATGTTTCATTTGTTTTCGTGGGTGGTGTCATTGGTATTATTGTTGCTGGGTTGGGGGTGTGCTGTGTGTGAGTCGGGAACGGGGATGGGCAGGTACGTAGGGAATGGGCGGCTGGGGGTTAGTGTTCGGTCTACCCGATCTGGCGATGCCCGCCCGTTATTGGTGTTGGGTGCTTTCCATGGGTTGTTGAGGAGGGTTTGTGTTGTCAAATCTCTGATTGGGCTGCGCAACGAGATTTTGCGATCTGAGCGAGGCGCGGGCGAGGTAAGCTGCATCATCTCACGTCTTGTTCCTGGGATTGGGCTGGCTGGCGGGGGTGAGAATCGGCATCGGTCTAGTATCAGACAATGCATCAGCATTGCCGTGATGTCTTTGGTGCATGGTGTTGGGAGTTGTCGGCAGGGTAGCCTCGCTTGGGACGGGGAGCAGGACTCAAAACCCGGCGTTATTCCCGATGTGGGATCTCGAAGGAAGCCCCTTGAAAGCCAAAACCCCACACCCCTGGCGGAAAGTCACAAAGTCACTCCAAGTACCTCTGCGGGGCGACCCCACTCTTGCCAGTTTTGGCTCGGCCTCGTCAAACGTTCCGCACTGGGACGAACGAGGGCCACAACCGTCTTTCCCAAAGCGGCAGTATCATCACGAGGAGAACACGTACTCTGGTGAGGCTGGGGGAGGTCGTGGTGGGCTCCGATTGATGAAGCCGAGTTGAGGGAAAGCGACTCATCTCATCTCATCAACGGTGGTGGCTGAGTAAGGGGCACGCGGGGGAAGCAAAACGCATCACGAAACGATACGATGGATACGGAGTACGATGAACTGAACGACGGACGGCAGGTCCCGCTGCCTGCCCCCCCCCCTCCTTTTGTTCAGCCGCCAGAATGAATCTGTGCGCGCGGACGTTTTGGTAGCTTGGTTGCTTGGTTGCTCGTCGACCAGGTTTCTCGGATTCGGTTATCGGACTGGTTTTCTGGGAACGCGAAGGGGCAGCAACCAGCACAACAGAGTTGGGGTTGGGGGGTAAACCTCTTAGCGCAGGCTCGCCCCAAGAGGTCGGGGTCGTGCCAGCCGCCTTGGCGATGCTCGGCGCATGGCGCAGACACGTTGTCTTGGCCCGCGTTCCGCGGACCGGTCCTGTCAACCCGGAGCCAGCTCCGTTGCCCTGGAGGTGAGAGGCCCACCGTGGAGGGGGGAGGTGAGAGTTTCTTCGGACTGACTGTCTCCAATCTTTTGCCTCCAGTGCCGCAAAAACTCGATTTTTCCTGGGCTGGGATGTCGCAGGTGTGGAGTCTCGCGCGCGCGGGAACAAGGGTGGGCTGTCTGGAATGAATCGAGTTCGCCGGGTCAGACATTCTGAAAATTGCCAAGCGCGCTTCGGCGATTATTATCTCAGAAAAGGGTACGGAATACTTTTTTTTCCTTCATCAGCCGATCGGTGATATGCAGGAGTCGCCCACACTGAAAGTTACCTATCCCCCACCCCGCCTCCTTGGAGGATGGGCCCCTGGATGAATGGATGACCTGGGCCTTCCATCGAAACTTCGGCCGATAAATCATGGCGGCAGGACGGAGTTAACTCGCCGGATTTAGACCGGATTTCCGCGGGCCGCTTCGACGCGAGGGGCAGCTGGTTCTCTCTACCTTCTTCCTCTCCGTTCTCTTCCGTTAGCCATGCCGCCTCACCGCAGAGCGTGCGTGAATCAGTTACGGTCTTCTTCTCGACCCCGGACGGCGATGTGTTTCTTGGTGTTTTGTTTTGGTTTGCACCAAGCGTCTTGGCCTGATCGTGGCATCTCTTGGTGGTCCACCGCCGCGGCGTCTTATTGGCCTGCCGCCTCCAGCACCACCCGTTTTGCGCTTGTGCCAAGGCGAAGGAGAGCTTGGCTGGGCGGCCAGATGAATGAGAATGAATCACCGGCGGAGAGCGAAGCGGGGGTTGCTGCCGTTCTCAATTACGATGCTTTGGAGTTTGGCAGCTTGCGAGGTCATCTGTGTCTACGCAGAATCAAACAACCAGCTCTGCGCTGCCCCTGGGGCACAGCCCTGGAGGTTGCAACAAAAGGATTCTGGCTATGTGAAGTCAAAGAGCGCGGTTGGTTTTTAAGTGGAGCAGGGGCCAGGTGATGGGCGGGCGAGTTGATGGCCCCGGACGCCCGCGCGGCCGTCCCAACGGCGCGGGGCGCGGGGCTCGGGGCGTTCTTGACCCCGATGGTGATTTCGGGTCCTTGAACCGCGCTTCCTCCTCACCCCCTTCCTATGCCCTCCCCACGACAACGAATAGAAAGCCCTGCCAGAGCAAAAAGCCCTCACAGCGCGGACGCCCGAGCGGAGTGGTTGAGCCACGGTTGCAAGCATCATCATTTTTTCTTTCAAGCCTTCTGACGATTAAACGGAAATACGGAAATACAGCCAGCATCACGGTGTGTTCGTCTGAATGGGATCACCCTCATGAGAATGTGGATTATGTGGCCCGCCGAGCTTTGCTGGGGCGGCGCGAACAATCTGACCAAGCCGCCTGAGTGCGAGCAAGCCACGTCAAGCCAAGAAGCCCCAATCCAACCAACCGGCGCCACGGACCCCGCGTTTGGCCAAAACGCATGTTCCACGCATTGGCGCCGTCCCGAAATTACAGATTGTGGCTTCGCGAGGAGGGCATGACGACGACTTCTTGGTTCGTCCTGGGCACAGCTTGGCCTTGTCTCTTCTTGGGGGAGGAGGGGAGCCAAGTCGGCCAAGTCCAAACCAAGCCCATTAGCTATCCCGCGCCGTGGACACTTTTTTGCTGTTTGGGCTTGTTCTCGACCAGCCAGCCCAGGCCCGTCGGAGTTTGCTCCATGATGCAATCTCCTCCCATGACGTTAGTGGGAGAGCCGCGCCGAGGGAAGACCCCAGAGTAGGGCAGGGCCAGGTGATGATTATTCAGGTTCGGATTATCGATCAGGGTGGATTACAAACCTGGTTTTTTTTTTTGGCTGGGTGCTGTGCCCGAGACCCATCAAATCGCATGCCGAACCGAACCAGGGGCCATCCTGCTCTCGGGGCGGGACGATGACTGTGCCATGCACAAAGGGCAGCTCGCGAAAGGCGCGCACTCTCGGCCAACCACAGCGCCCCACAGCCCAAGCCCATGGGTTCGGGCACTTTTCGGGAGGTTGGCGAGGCCGCGCCGCTTGATGCTTGCTCTGCTGCTGCGACCCCCTTCTGTCACGTCGCCTGGATACCGCCAGTAATGGAATCCGCTGGTTGCTTTCCGCCCCCTGATGGATGGATGCCACCCGCTGTGAGTGCGTTTTGCTGGTGGGGCAGTGCAGCGCGAAGTGAGCCAGCCGGTGAGACGGCACACCAAATACGCGTGTTAGTGCCGCTGCTGTCGATGCGGCCTTGGCGGGTTCTAGATCGCCATCATCTGCCACACAGCAAGACAAAGAAGAAAAGCCAATTGTGAGATGGGATACTTTATGCATTACTTGACGATGCTACCACTTTACTCGGGTGCTATGTGTATGTGTGATGTGTGTGTCAGAAGCGGTGGCCCAGCAAGCAAGCAAGCAGTGCCCTGTCGAACACTTGCCCGCGCCACTGACCAAGTTGGACACCCCCCAAGTGTGCCCATTACCGGTTTCACCCAGTTCCGCCCTGCACCCTCTCTAGCTCCCTCACGAAACCAGAAACCCATCCATCCATATGCCAGTAACTTCGTACAATACGTACGGCCCATCCAAGGGGAAGGACGTCGTCCTCCCCTCCGTCCAATCATCCAAGTCTTTCCACATTGCCCCTTGCCTACCATCCAGTTCCGTAACGCCATGCCATCCAAAAAACCAAACCCATACCATCCGATTCCCATGCCCAACACCATAACCCAACCAACCAAAACCCCCTCTTATGCCTCCGCATTTGCAAGCTGCGACCTCAAATCCTCGTCATCACACCCCGTATAAATCAGCGGATCCCCCCGCAGCATCATGATCTTGGTGTCGCGACACGCTGGTGAGAAGCCATACGGCGCGAGCGATGCCTGGCCGGGGAGCACGGCGCCCATGAAGGCCGCCTGGTTGGCCGCCCACATCTGCTGCGTCTGGTCGGCCATGGTCAGGTCCATGTCTATTTGTTGCGAGAGGTTTAATTGCATCTGCTGTTGTTGTTGTGATTGTTGCTGCTGGGAGGGGATGCCGTTGAGCGCCATCTGGCTGTGCATCGGCGGGCCGGGGCGGTTGTTGAACCACGAGTAGGTGGTCGCGGGGTTCTGCTGCTGCTGGGGCATGGCGGGTGAGTGTTGGCTGGGCGGGAAGCCGTCCGAGGAGGCGTACTCAAAGTCGTAGGTGAGACTCGCAGGCGACATGCTGACGGCGCTGGCGGCGGTGCCAAAGGCGGCCGCGCTGGTGTAGTCGGCGTCGTGGTCCAGGTCAGAGATGCCGGCGTCTGAGGTGGGCATGGAGCCCGCGCGGTAGGTGCGGCTGTAGTCCATGGACATCGGGTCGGTGGGGGTGGTGGTGGTGGAAGTAGAAGTGGTTGCGTTCTCGCGCAGCTGACGGGCGAGCTCGGCCATGCCCGCGGCGTCCTCGGGGAAGGTGGCGTTGGGCGGGAGGTCGACGTCCGAGTTGGGGCGGAGGCAGCCGAGCTTGGAGGCGACGTTGTGCACGACCGGCTGGCCGCGGTCGTTGAGCTCCGGCTCGCCGAGCGCCCACCCCTCCCCGTTCCGGACCATCGAGTAGAGCTTCTGGACGGTGGCGACCAGCACGAGCTGCGTGTTCTCGAGCACCTCGGCGTACCCGGGCGGTAGTTGCTTGTACTCGGTCTTCTTGCGGGTGCCCGCCGTGCAAATCAACCCGTCGTCCTTACACCTCTTGCACGGGAACTCTCCGTCGCACTGCGCGTGGCGTGTTAGTGCCTGGGTCCACACAGCCGGGCCGGTTGCTGCTGTGGAATGGTGGAAGCTGAGCTTGCCTTCGTCTTCTTCATGCGGCACCGCTCGCAGGCCTTCCATACTCGCCGGTGCTTGCCGTCGCCGTGTTGTGAGTGGGTGTCGCGTGTGGGCGAAGGGGGGTGGCCGTGGGTGCTGGTCCGTTTCAAGGTCCGGTGGGGTGCCTTGACGGGCTTGGAGGCGCCGTGGCTTCTCTTGAGTACCAAGGGCTTGGAGAGCTCTTCGCTCGGTGGTGTGGGCAGGCCGTCCATGACGCAGGCTGAGAAAGGGAGTGAAGGAGGGTGGGAGGGAGTGAGGATATAGACAGTGGGATGGATGAAGGTGTGAGAGGTAGAGGGGACCAAAACCGAGCGTCGTTCTCGGCCGTTAAGTAATAACTGAGAGCTGTCTCCCACGGAGAGGGGACGGGGACAGGGATGGGGATAGGGGCATGTATGTATGTATGTACCTATCTGCCCGAGGACTTGGACTGGGGTGGGCGTAAGGAAGGATTGTGAGGGCGAGTGGGTGTGCTAGGGGCAGGGGTGTTCGGGGCGCTCCGTTTTTTCAATGCCTGCTGAGAGAGAAGAGGGCGAGAGCATAATAAGCATGTGGAAGGGAAGCGGGAAGAGGGAACTGGGCGATTAATAATAATGGAGCAATGGAGCAATGGAGCAGGGCGGCCCAGAGGTGTGCGCAAAGATGAGATGACATGGGACAAGGGTGCAGTTAACCCAGGCAGCGTGCCAACGCTTTCCTCTCTCTCGTTCTTCTCTCCATCAGCAGCGGTGTCTTGTGCCCTCCCGCCCTCGGCAGTGCTAATGCGCCGTGATGGGGGGTGCGGAGGGGGAGGGGGGAAGGGAAGGGGGGGGGTAGGCGAGACGTCAATGGGCTCGGGGTTGGGGTGCTCTACGCCGATGTGCGTCTCTCTGCGGAGGCGAGGGTGCGAGAGGGTGGTGGGCGTGGTATCAGTGGTCGGCCTGTTCGTTATGTCCGAGAGCGCGCCATGCCCGCTCCTGGGAAAGCGTGCACGTACTTGTAAGTTACTAAAAAGCGGCGGAGTCAGGTCCCAGCTTGTACCTGCACCCTGCCCGCGCCGTCGTTGTCGCGTCGACAGGATTGGACAGGATTGGACAGTTCGAGGGCACGACAGCACAGCTTGGCTCGACAGGTTGGGGTGCAGCAGCGCCGGCAGCACAGCAGCACCCGCAGCACAGCATCAGCAGCAGCGCAGGGCCAGTGCAGCAGTTGCAACCGTTTTTGTGCTTTCCGCTGCGGAGACGCAATCGTTGTGGGCTGACGTCCCGATGATCTGACAATGACTTTGGGGCTGGCTGGGCTGGCTGGGCTTCAAAGGCGCAACGCCGGGGCGTCGACGGCTGCGTGGCATCGAGCTCCCTCAGCGAGAGCGAGACGAGACAGAGCCAAACGCACATGGTGGGCGGGCCGTTTAGGTCGTCGATCCCTGCTGGAACTCTCCGTGCGCCGCCCCCCCCTCGTCCCGCCGATCTCCCACGGGCGCTCCTCATCCGGGAATCGAGAGCGACGGGAGGCAATTGCGAGGACCCCGTATATCTCCCGGGTCCGCCCCGGTCGGCGAGTCCTCAGAGCCCGCAGTCATCGAGTCGATGGCCTAAAAGTCGTAAGAGGCATCGGCCCGGGTGACACTCGCAATCAAGAAAAACCCCATCGGCCGAATCCCGACCGAGCAACAGAAGAAGAAAATAATATCTTGGCTCTGTCAGAATCAGGGTCGACCCGACGAGGCGGGAGAGGAGGGGAGAGAAAAACACTGCGTGCTGCACGGAAATACGGTTGGGGGTACCTGGCAGTACTTTGGTCGGCCTTCAGGAGCGTCAAATGCCGACCGACGGTCTGAGCAGTCCCCTCGCATCGCATCGCTTTTCTCCACCCGCCGACAACCTCCCCTCCTCCGCCGCCGCTACCACGGTCCCATGGAATATGTCCTGAACGGGATTGTGATTGCCCAGTTGCCCAAACCAGCCCAGCCCTGGCCTGCTCGGATAGCTTAAGTGACCATCCGGGGACGTCATGCATTCAGCTGGCATCATCGTCAACTTCTCTCCCCTGGTGGTTGATTCTGTTTGGGAGCGTGGCCGAGGGAGTCAAGGACAAACTGGTGCGTCCGCGGCACGAGATTACTATACTCGTGCAGACCGCTCTTGTTCTGCAACCCGCCAGTTCAGTTCGACGCAGGCGTGAATCAGCCGCGCCCTGCGCTGCCAGTCTGTGATGCTGTACACAGCATCGGCTTGAGTCATCGTTTGCCTGAGTGGGCCAGGCTCCGATCCATCTCCATCACCACATCGGCCCTGTTGTGCATGGGTGACTTGTTTCCCGCGATCAAGCGCCCCTCTCCCCTCCCGCCTCCCCCATAAAAAAGGCTTCAGGGTCGCGATGATGATGTCGGTTTTATGGGTTGCCGAAACCCGATTGTTCTGGGGGAGGGAGGGAGGCAGGAGGGGTGTGAGCGGAGACAGACGCGGGCAAGGGACAGGCAGGATGCTTGCTTTCTGGGATGGAAGCCCGCGAAAAGGACGGGTTTGTTACGAGTGTCTGTGAGTGACGACAACAGAGACAGAGCGATCGAGGGCCCTGTCCCTCATCCATGCAACTTACCCCACTCGGGGTCCCCATTCTTCTTTTTTCCCACACAGACCCCTGCAGCCCATGGTAGGTAGGTCGTCTGCGTTGGCGCGCTAGCCCCGATGCAAGCACCACACACTGCCTGGGATGGGGGGTTATGGGGGTCAATGGGGATTCTGGTGGGCAGTTTTGTGCATTCCTCCCGGACCTTCAGCGTCCCGCAGCCGCTAACAACCAAAGTTAATCTCTCGCGGGCAGTTGGGGTAGCATCCCCTCCCCTAGCCCTACCGACCTTATTCATGATGTTCTCCAAAAGAATCGAGACAGCGGCGACGGGGCTGTTTCGGATTCGTTCTTTTTGCTAGTAGATCCCCTCGTGCCCCAGATCATCAGGCCACCGGGGCTCGCTGCAGAACGGAGAATGCCGCCGCCCACTGACTGTGAGACACCGGTCCGTCCCCACAGCGGGTTCGGCGACTTGAATAACTCGACCTGGATATCGCTATTGCCGTGGTCAATGCCTCGGCAGAGAAAAAAAAAGGTTTGTGTTTTGTTTTGTCTTGTCGTTTGCCCGGCCTGCGTGTATCGCATATGTGGCTTACCCATCCATTGATTCGACTGGATTCGTTGACAGACTTGACAGGCGGACGGCGCAAGAGGCAGGAGACATGGAAGCCGCATAAGTCGCATTGGGCCATATAGTCATCCTCGGTCGGTGTGGCCGGGTCGCCGAGGCCAAGGCCAGCTTGACTGCTGCGCGTCTGGCTGTGTTGTCAATAGGGTTCGATGCCGCTCTTGTGCCCGTCCCCCGTCCCGTCATCGTCGACAGGGTACCCGCCCATATCCCAGTGCGCGGTGTGCAGGACAGGGGCTTGGCATGGCCTTCCCGCTTCTGGAACAATTCCTGGAACATCACACCATCCCGTCCGCTCAACGGGGCAAGGCGTGTTGCATTTTCCGAGCCGGGATCGCACTGCATCGCGACACCGGCCGGCGAGGGTGAGGGACGGGAAGAAGGGGGCCACCACCAACAGGGACGGGAAGGGGGGGGTGTGCATTGAACAGCAGCAACATTTTGACATGGCCCGCCCCCGGTATTTCCCGTTGCGCTGTCACGCGCGCGCGATTTTTAGAGTCGACAGCAGCCTCATCAGGATCGGCTCCCACGTTCTTCGCTTCTCGCCCGCATCGTCAATGCCGACAGGGTGGTAGCATTCCGTAACCCGCGCAGAGCGTACACAGGACGCTGTTAGTCAGGTTTGGCCGCACTCTTAAATTGGAATGCGAGGCCGAGGCGGGCGGGCATTGTTCGGTGTGCTCACACACGACCAATATTCCCGCCCAGGAATGGACATGCGCGTTGATCAAGCACCCAACACCATCACGTACCTGCCTACTATAGTACAGACAGGTTGGGGCATGGACGACGGCCCAGATCCGGGACACCCCTTCCAGATGCGCGGATTTGCGTTCGGGATCTTGTCGGCGCAGGCCGGGGTTCTGCAGCCCCGTGGCCTGGTGATCAATGGGTTTGGGGAGAAGGGCGAGCGAAGGAGAAAATCCTGGAAAATCTTTGCTCTCTTTAGCCCTCTAGAGCGCCGATGGAGATTCGATGGACACCGAAAGAGCGAGGCTCGAAAGGTCGGCGGGTGGAGCCGTTCCTGGGTTTTTGGAGAGTGGATTTGGATAAACATGGCCGCGAGCTGCTGTCGACGTGCGACCCCTGGCTTGGGCATGGCAGGTGGCCGGTGGAGTTGGCTTCCCTTCGTCCCGCGAGCTGCCAGCCTGGGGAGCGAGCAGCGAGCGTAACCTCGATGGGATTGTGGTCGAATTCCATTCGCCTCGTCACGAGGCGGGGGAGAGCTCAGCACGGCGATTGTGCTATTGCTGATGGCGGGAGAGTTGAGAGGTGCCAGTGCCATGGATAGAACATCACAATGGTCTGAAGATGTCAGCAGCATGTGGCTGTCAGGGGGAGTGACGTCATGCCAGGTGGTTTGACGCCCACGCCGAGCCATCAAGAGCCCTGCCAAGCCAGATGTCAACCAACTCAGCCCCACCGACAGCATGGCAGGTCGTCCTGCGGCACGGCCTGACCCCCAACCCTCCGCCAGCCTCGGCGGCGCCGCGAGGGTGGTTTCTGTGTTTACTTGTGCGAAATACATAAACTGTCATTGGCTGATCGGGAAGCACTGCGTGTCAAACGGGGCCGGGCTGCCGAGGGAGCGGCACGATGCTTGAAACCCGATCATCGAACAGGGAAGCATGCCCATGCAAGGCATGCCCTGATCCGAGAGCATTGAATTGGATCCCTGCTGTCTTGGTTGCGCCGAGGTGGAAGGCCAGGAGTTGCAGGCCGGCGGGCTGCTTGTTAGGAAGCTCGGCAAGAAATTGGTTCGTCGGTTGTCCATCCCGCCTTGCCAGCTCACCAAAACAAGCACCATCCATCCGCTGTATCGGAATGTACAGCACATACACCACACACCTCTCAGATACACCTCACCACACATTCACACATACACACCTCTCTCAAACACACATCACCATACACACACCTCACACACATACCTCACACACATACCTCACACACATACCTCACACACATACCTCACACACACACCTCACATACACACTTCACCACTCACATCTCACATCTCACACATACCCCTCACACACACACCTCACACTCACACTTCACCACACAAATCCCATCTACAATCACACACAAAATATAAACATGAACCGTCACCATAGAACCTGATTCTCGTCACAATCCTGCCCCTCAAGTTCCCACGTGATCTATATTCTGAAGCCATATGAAGATGACGCCTCACAACCCCCCTCCCATGGCAATGACATCAACTAACACACATCCCAACAGACCCGGACATGAACCAACCTCATCTACGACCATCATCATCACACATAACAACACGAGCACCTTTCATTCTCCAAACCCCACCTGCCATGCGGCTTCCCTTCCCCAAACACTGCCACACCATCCCCAAGAAACGACATATCTCTCAAATCTGTAACCACCCAGCCATCAAGAAAGCAATCCTACTCCTCCCCAACTCACCATCTTACTCTCGTCTTGTCACGGGAGAACAACCCCCCCCCCTTCCTTTGCTTCTCCATAAACACCTGATGAGCCGGGCCTATGAGCTTGCCGCGTTTTGAGCATTTGGACTGGTTCCGCGGTAAGAACCGGCCTGGAAGCGGTCCGTTTCGTTGGTGACGCGTCTGTTGTCGGGCTGGTTTTCTGTGAGTAGCTGTCGGGTGTATGTGGGTTTGTGGGTGAGCGAGTGAGGTTGTGAGGTTGTGAGGTTGTGAGGTTGTGAGGTTGTGAGGTTGTGAGGTTGTGGGTGAGCTGAGGGGGTGGGTTTAGCGGATGGTGAGCTTGTCAAGCGAGTGAATGAGCATGTAAGTGACTCAGGGTAGGTGGTGGTGGTGCCAGAGGCACGAGGTGTCCAGCCCCTGGCTCGAGTTCTTGACTTGGGGTTTAGTGGGCTGGTGGGTTGGGAGGGTGTTGTACGTTGACGGCTTGGGATTGCTGCTGGGTGTTGTACACCCCTCGCTGTGCGCGCTGGGTGTCTGCCTGCTGGCAGATTTATCTGGGCTAGCGGGTTTGGTCGTGGTCATACTACGTAGGAAGCAGCGGTTCGGTGCCTGGCGGTTGGGGATGTGCTTGGGGAGTTGGGTGGTAAAGAAAGAGGGTCAGGGGCGGCGGCGGCGGCGGTGGCCATCACTCACCTGCCGACCCATCTGTCCGTCAGTTCGCAAGGAGGATGGATTGTGCATGTCGCAATAATTTCTAGGCGCCATGGTCCATGGACCGACCACCACCCACCCGACCAGCATCAAAGGCCGAAACTCTTCCCCTCGGGCACGGGCACAATGCGCTCGGGGCCGATCTCGACCCAGACCCCCTTTCGGCGGTGAATCGGCTGTGGACTGATCGGCGGCAGGATTGTGAGGTTGTTGAGTGGACCGAATGATGGCGATATCGGCTCTCACGACTGACTACGAAACAGTGCTGTAAGTGATGAGTCAAGACAGCAACGACAAGCGATCGACTTGTCGTTGCCAGCGGTGAGGACGGCAACTCCTGCGAGGCAAAACACCAAGCCAGGAACCCGGGATGCTTAAACGAGTCTTCCCTGTCATCAATTACATGGCAGAGACTTATAGACAGCAGCAACGGGATCCTGGAAGTCTCATATCTGCCTTGGATAAACACAAGGTGGCCAACTAGACATATGTCGTGTACCTCTTAGACCTTCTGCTGGCACAACTTACAACTCTACCCCGACAAAACTACCACACCAATGGGCCCTCACTCACACGTCACTCGCAGTCAGTCCGGAACGCCCAAGCCACGAGCAACCAATATGGAACACACAAGTCACTAGCAATTGGAACGAAACAAAAGATGCGGTCTCGCCATGGGGGCTGGGTATTAACTATTATGCACAGCATGCCAGCTGTATCTAGTGTACAGGTCTTGTCTGCACACCCGCCTCGACTGACTGACGGACTTGACTACCCATCTCCTCCCTTCCCACCACGACACATGTCTATACCTCCTACATCTCGCCTTTTTCTCTCACATGGGGGAAAAAAATGAAAAACCGCAATTGCTATGTCGGGTGGTGGTGGGATGGGGGATGAAAAAATCAGAAATGAAATAAAATCACAGGAACCACCCAAGGCTTTGCCCGACCGCCGGGGGGGGGGTGATGGATGCTGCATGAGGTAGATAATGTACACTGATATGACGTTTGCTTTCGTAAGGACCGTAAGAATTAGATGGTGGGTGTTGTTTTGTGTAGTGAGACAGACAAAGAGAGGGAAAAAAAAATGCGGGAAGCATGTCGTGAGTCAAACACCTTAGAGAGCCACAGCGGCAAGGAGAGCGGCAGCAGCGGCCATGCCGAAGCTGGCCTCGACGCGGCCACCGGCGCCGACGACAACGGGACGGCCGGTGCTGCTGGGGCGGAGCGAGCCGGTGCCGGTGGGGACGGCGACGGCGCTGGTGGGGACGGCGACGGTGTTGGTGATGGGCGAGTTGCCCGAGCCGGAGCCGCCGGTGACGACGGGGGCGGCGGTGATGGGGATGACGTCAACACTGCCCGAGGCGCCGGTGGTGAAGTCGACCTGAGGCACGGTGATGCTGGTGCTGACGGTGACGGTGCTGCTGGAGCTGGGGATGACCTCGCCGGCGTCGTTGGTGCAGGGCACGACGGTGGTCACGTCGACAATGACGGTGGTGTAGACCGGGGCAACGGTCGGCGCGGCGGTCACGGTGATGTAGGTGGTCACAGTGGCGTCGGTGGCGATGGCAGGGTTCTCGTTGACGTACTTGCCGCAGATACCCTGGAAGTAGGCGACGGCCTCGGCGATGATGGCGTCGGTCTCACCGTGGGCGTACAGGCAGTCGAAGACGTTCTTGACGAAGGCGGCGTCAGGGCAGTAGCAGGCAGCATCGGTGTTGTCAGAGCAGCCGACGGTGAACAGGAAGGTGTTCAGGCACGACGGGACAACGCTGGGGCAGGGGAGGGTCGGGACGGGCTTGGACGAGCTGACGAGGCCAGTGGTGCCGCTGCCGGGGGTGCCGCTGCTGGGCGTATCCTTGACGGTGGTAGCAGGAGTGGGAACGGCGCTGCTGATGACGGTGGTGAGAGTCTCGGTGACAGGGCAGACGGTGGTTGAGACGGCGATGGTGACAACGGTGGTGACGACCGAGTTGGCAGGGCACTTGGTGACGGTGGGCTCGCACGAGGTGATGGTCTGGGTGCTGGTCGTGAAGATGGTCGAGGTGCTCTCGTAGCTGGTGGTGATGGTCGAGGTCACAGCAGTGGTGGTGCCGGGGGCCTCGCTGGTGCTGGACTCCTGGGTAGCAACAGAGGTGCTTGACTCGCCGCCGGGAGCAGTAACCGTGCTGGACTCGCCACCAGAGCTAGCCGGGGTGCTAGACTCACCGGCAGGCGAAGTGCTAGACTCGCCGGCAGGCGAGGTGCTGGACGGCTCGCCAGGGGAGACAGAGGTGATGCTGGTCTCCGCGGGCGGGGCGCTGGTGCTGCCACCGGGGGCGACAGAGGTGGTGGTCTCGGCAGGGGGGGTGTTGGTGCTGCTGGGTTGGCCAGCGGTGGTGGTCGTCTTGATGACGGGGGGAGTGGTGGAGTGGGACTTGGTCTTGGTGGTCTTGGGAGGCTTGGTGGAGGAGGCGGTGCTGCAATCGAACGAGATGGTGGGCACCTTGATGCTGCAGCTCGGCTTGGGCTTGTTGGGCTGGGGAGGGTAGACAATGGTGACGTTCTTGGCACCGCCGCACTGCTTGTTCACGACGGTGGTACCGGACTTGCGGCACGAGCTGCGGTGCTTGCAGGTCGAGCCGTCGGGCATGTCATAGTGGAACTCGAGGTCGCAGTCGAACTCAGGCTTCACGTGGATGGAGCCCAGCGAGAACTTGTCGACCGATGGGCCGCAGCCGAACGAGGGCGACTTCTTCTTGTCCGAGTGGCAGGTGCCGCCGATGGCCTTCTGACCGGTGCGAGGAGCGAAGCGGCCCCTCTTGTCACCATCATCCTCGCACTTCCAGCCGTTGAAGTTGAAGTCTCCGTAGTTGAAGAAGTCACCGAAGTCAAGGTCGTCCCAGTTGAAACCGGGCTTCTGCTTGTCGGTACACTTGTTGTCGGTGTTGCCAGGGCAGGTGAAGGGAGGAGCCCGGTTGAACTGTGGGATGTTCTGTCAGTCATCTGAGCCAGCCAACAAGATGCTAGAGACTGGAACGTACGGTTGCCGACACGCCAGCGGCGAGGGCCAAGACGGGAACGAAGGTCTTCATGTTGATTTTGTGCTCAAAATGCTGCTGATCCGAACCAATGTAAAACGATAAACGACGGACTGAGTCGAAGTAGTGGTGGAAAAGTCGGAGGAGTGGACGCCCTCAAGGAGTAATAATAACCAGATCAACGAGTGGTTCTGTTTTTGCCAACGAGAGTATGGACAAGGAAGAGTCGAGAAAGAAATGGGTTGGGGCAAAGAAGCGAATGGCTTTGCCTGTCTGTTGGTTACACCGGGAAATGGAATAAGAAAGGCTTGAACACACAACGGAATGAAGATGGGGAGAGGAACGGCAGGTGGCCGGAGGAGGGCCAGTTGGGTGTTGATATACAAGTATATAGGAGAGCCGCGAGAGACGAGAGCACCTGGCCCGCACGCCCCAGCCAGACAATGCCGTCCAACCCGGTCATCAGCCAACCCTTGCCGGTCAGTCGACAGGGTGAGAGAAGCCGAACAAAGAATGGGGGCCCTGACTGGGGACCCGGGCGTGTGTGTGCCCCCCAGGGGTCTTGTGTTTGTCGACGGGGTGTTCGGCACCGCTCGGTGGACTCTTCTCAGGGTCCCAAAGACACAGAGAATGGGACGGGGACCAATGAGGAGGCCCCGAAGCCGACGACGCTGCCCGGAACGGCAAGGCTCGGCCTGGCAAGGGTTGCATGTCTCTCCATTCTCGCGGGGGGAGTGGGCGTCGAGAACTCTTTTTTTTTTTTTGCTGGCGGGCGCGGTTGCACGGTTGCATTGGCTATTCCAAACGCAGTGTCCCCTCGCGGCAATGACACCCTCGCAAGGGGTGAGGTTCGAGTGGTTCCTGGAGGGCTCGGCCTGGCGCTGCTCTCTGGGTTGGGCAGGTTGGGTGGCGCGCGGTTGGGCGAGGCAGGGATAGGGATGGTTGGGTGACAGGAACGGACAACAGGGGGTCAAGGTCAGGGTACCCCCTGGCACCCCTCCCCTCGGCCTCTCCCCCCAACCCACCCCTGCAGGGGTCGTCTGCGAGATCTGGGCCAGGGGTCAGTTCGAGGCTGGCCCCCCCAACGGCCAATCGGTTACACACTTGACACCCAAACCGCAGGGAAATGTCTTACCCTCCCAGGGCGGCAGCTCTGACTGGCGGGTGTCGAAATCAGGCCGTCGGTCGAGGTAAACGCAGCACCACGGGCGGCGGCCAGTCCCCTTTCTTCTCCTTCTCCCCCCTCCTCTCTCGACCATTCCACCACAACGTCTCCAATCTCCAACAATGGCACCGTGCATAAATAACCATGCTGTCCTTCCCGGTCGCTGGGGTGGAAACCGGGGCCCATGGGACGATCAGGTGGTGTGGTCTTCGAAACGAGTAGCGTCTGCTCAGCCACAACGACGGCGCTACTGCAGGTACCTGGACGGAGGGTTCGGGAGGGCAGCCATTTTGCGGAGGGGCTTAACCCAGAATGCTTGTTCTCTGATTGATGGGAGCGTAGCCATGCCCGGAATGGACTCGGGCGCCCTTCGCTGGGGGTCCTGAGGGGGGGTTTCCCCGCAGGGCACGCTGCAGGGAGGGAGATGCCCAAAAGAGATCAGCATCCACGGGCCGAACTTCTCGATGCAGGCGGGAAATCCGGTCACATGCAATGCCTGGGTTGCTTGTGCCTGGCAGTGCTCGACGGGAGTTGATGCGCGTGTCTCTGCTCCGTACTGTGTACAAAATACTCGGTGTGCCTGATTCGTGTCGTCCTGCAAGGTGTATAGTGCTTGATGCGTGTGGTGGGTAGTGCTTGGGGCTCCCTCCCTTTTGCACGTTCATGGCGTGGGCATGGGCACGGCGCGTGTCGACGCCGACTGACGGGGCCGGGCGACAACTGGCGAGTCTGGGGGAGATTTGTTTCGCTTTCAGCTGCCGTGTTCTTCGCCGTGGCCGTGGCCTGGCCGTGTGCTCGAGGTCGCAGCCGTGCCTTGACCGCGCGGAAAGAAAAAATCTCCGATTCCTGCGTCTGTGGTGCAGTGGAGCCGGCGACCGCGTGGGAGGCTGGTCTGGTGTGGTTTTTGGTCAGGGTTTCTGGTCAAGGCTGCTTGTTGCTGTCCAGGTTGTCTGGCCTGTCTGGCCTGTCTGGTCTGGTCTGGTCAGTCTCGGTCTCTCTCTGGTCTGGTCTGGTCTGGTCGCTTCTTTTTTGGTGGAATGTTTCGCTGGGCAGCGGCAGAGGCGCTGGAGTGTGGGCATCTCTGGCGTTTCAGGTGAGGCAGGGCGGAACTCCGAACAGGCGAACAGCTCTTGGCGGCGTCGCCCTAGGGCTCTCCCACCAATCGCAATCGTCGCAGCCGCCTCAACCAGACGCAGGAACCAAGCCTGCCCAATCAGCAGCCGTCCTCCCACTGCACCACACCCAAAAGACACCACCCACTGCAAGCACCACCAAACCTCAGGTACCACGGCCCTCCTCCAACGCAACACTCTCCGCGGCCTGAGCACAAATAGGCCAGAACCGATTCCGTGGCTAGCGCACGCCCGAGAACAATCTGTGTGTCATCTCGAGCCGCCCTCGCAGGCGTTTCGCCTTCAGCGGGACGGCCGGCGAGAACTCTGTGCGTGCCCATGTGAGCGCCAGAAGCGCACAGAAGCGTCAAAGGCGTCGCTGGCCGCGAGGAGAGCTCCACCACAGCTGGTTCCATTTTTAGCTCCCCTGTCGTCGGGCATCTCCTGCTCCCCTGGAACCACGCGCGAACCCGTTCGACAGGAGATTTTTTAGCCGATCGGGGTGTTCGGATCCAATCCATGAGCCGCAGTCCGCCAGATCGGACCTGGCAACGATCAGCGGGCGCGTCTTTTCAGCCTGCATTGTTGTCCACAACCGCCGCCGCTGCCGCCGCTCTTTCGCCTTCTGGTCCACTGTCGCGACTCGAGCAGTCCCCACCGGCAACGTCACCGCGGCGGCCACTCTCTTCCCGCCCTTCCGCGTGATGCGACGACGAGTTGCATGCTGTTGTGGTACAAGCAGGCGTGCAGTGAGTTAGAGTGCGCGCGCAGCAACACAAGAACCTGCGAGCACAACGCCGGGGAACTCCCGAGGGCCACCCCACACGCCGACCACAGACCCCTTCGCCTGGTGGCACGCGCGACATCCAGATGGAGTCAAGGTCAGGGGCACCGCCTTTCCCTGTCGGGTCCGCTGATGCAACCCGACGCCGTTGGACGTCGGCCATCCCTTGCTGCCCTCTCTGTTTCGGCTTCACTGTCGAGTCTGATTCATGGCCCTCGTGTCGCGAAACCCCAGCACTCCTCCCTCCTCCACCTCTGCTGGGACAGACTTGGCCCAGGTCCACTCTGCCAGATGCCGTCGCTTGCGCTCGAAGCTACCTTCCCTATTCCGTGGATAGCCCAGGTCTGTGACAGGGCGGACGGGCATGGCTTCTTCCAACAAGCAACAAGTTGACGGTGAGGACACCGCAAGCGTCGCATTTCACGCCGTGACTGTGGCAGTGCTCTGAACAACGTGGGGGTGAGTCTCCTCTCCTCGGAGTTTGGCGAGGGGGGCTTGCTGGACTTTCACTCTCTTTCGAACGCGAGCTCAAGGTCCTCACAGGAACGGCCCCCTCAGCCTACCTTGACTGTGATGCCGTGCCTGTGATGATCCGAGACCGCCACGAAGCGCCACAACGTCAGGGACGCCGCCCCATGTACAAAGTACTGTGTACTATGTAGAGTTCGAGCACCCAGCAGCCTGAACACGACAACCACGAAAGAGGCCATACTTGCTGGCGGAAATCGGGATTTGTGACATCCCCCTGTGGATATTATCGCTCTTTCGGTGCCCCTTGAGGAACCGAGTGAGGCGTCCCTCCTCGGGCGGCACGACCGCGGCAGAGGTGAGTTTGAGGCGCGAGACACGAACACGGCATAAGCAGCGCCAGGGGATCGAGTTCGCTGTGTGCCATCAGGTAACATGCGGCACAGCAGCAAGCAAGAAACAAAACCCAGAATAAGCTTCAGGGCCAAGGTGCTGGGCCCACGGCACGGCACCAACCCGGGAAACACCAGACCGGCCCTGGCCGCAGATCAAGATCTTTGCTCTCGCCCAACCCAACCAACCAACCAACCGTATAACTGCCTACCTGGAAATTGTCCGTCGACGTGCCGTAGACATACATGATGCGATGCAAATGCCGTGTTACAACCCAGGCGGCCGCCGCCGCTGCTGCCGCCAGGTTGCTGTATTTAGCCTCCTCGTCCCAACAACACACCCAAATATTGTCCGGCTTGAAATGACAGACAGACCACATTGTATACACGGAAACCTCCGTCAGCATGCACAGCATTCCATTTCCCGTCTCACTTGACAGACACTCTTACCTGCATGCATCGTTAGTCAGCATGCCATGTCAACCCATCTGTCAAATCCAACATGAACACGGGAATAATATATTGATCATCTATCAATAACTATTAGTGACCTGTTTGCCGACTTTGCCGTCGAATTTAATTACCAAATTTCACTGCCATCCCACGAGGCACAGGGATCCCCACCACGCCAAAATCGCCCGAACTCGTTTCCCATTCCGGACCCCCTGTTTACAGTCGACGTCACTTTCATCTTTCCCATTCGGGTGAGGGATAACTTGGATAGGGGTAAATAAATAAATTCCATGTAAACATTTGACAAAGTGGCCGGAAACCCGGCTGCCGGCCAGCTGGCTCTCCGTAAGGGCCGAGGCGGGCGGCCCTTCCATCCCCTTCCCGGCCGGCTCACAAAACAAACCTGACCCGACCCGGTGGCCGGTGCTTCCCCCAACTCCCCTGAGTTGGGCCGAGTGTTTGTTTGGGCCTGGTTACATGTGTCCCTATTTTCCACATAGCGACTTCCCACCAGACTTGATACACACCACACGACCAGAACCGTGCGGGATAAGAGAATCGGGCGGGTGGATGGGTGTTTACGGATTCCGCGCAAAACAACACCCAACACCCAACCCCTGGCCATCACTGGCTCGAGATCTTATTCCGTTGAAAAAGAGAATTCTAGAATGGCACGGCGTTTGTTTCGCCACATGTGATGTGATGGCCTACTGCGGACCCCTCAGTCGATAGATTAACCCGTGGGCCACAACCTGCCACCGTGCTGGCAGAGCACCCGCATGACAACCTCCCCACCAGGCTGAGAACACCACGCCATCAACCCCCCCTCCCCTCCCCCAAGATGGGCACACCCATCCCACCACCCAGCCCTCCCAACAACCTTCCTCACCCACCCCCCTGCATCCTCCTAATCCTCTCCTCCGCCGCCCTCGCCCTGCGCTCCCTCTCCAACCGCACCCTCTGCTCAGCGGTCAATCCCCTAGCTTCCTCACTCCTCCTCTCCTCCGCCGTCTTCGGAAGCCCCCCACTCAGCAATTGCCCTCCCTTCCTCCTCTTCCCGCCGTCCTCCACCTTGGGCCCCTCCACCTTTAACCTCTCCTCCTCCGCCTTCCTCCTCACATCCTCCTCCCTCTCCGCCGCCACCCTCTCTCGCTCCGCGCGCTTCTCCGCCTCCGCCCGCGCGAGCGGCGCGGGCACCCTCGCCGCGTCCCAGTCCCATGCGCTCTCGCCCAGCTCGGCGCGGGCGACGCGGAACGCGTCGCGCGTGGCCCGGTCGCCGGCGAGGTCGAACGGCGTCTTGCCCTCGCTGCTGAGGGTGGTTGGGTCGGCGCTGGCGCGGGTGAGGAGGCCGGAGACGAGCGGGGCCGAGTTTTGGGCGGCGGCGAGGTGGAGGGGGGTTGGGGCGTGGTGGTTTTGTTGGGAGTCAGCGGGTTGGAAGAGGAAAGACGGCGGGAGGTTGTTGGTGGTGAGGTAGGAGAGGAGGGCGGGGAGCTTGGAGCGGCGGATGAGGGCTTGGAGTTGGGTCGTGTGGAAGAGGGCGGCTTCTTCTTGTTCGGTGAGTTTGGGAGGGGCGGGTTTGGAGTCGGGGTTTGGCTTGCTGGATTTGGCGGTCTCGTCTGATGGGGCGGGGGCGGCTTCGGGATGAATTTCCTTTACTTTGAGGCGGGTGAGTTCGATGAAGGAGCGCATGAGCTCATTCTGTGTCGCTCGCCGTGTCGTGAAGGGAAAGCCTCGGACGCGAGGGTCATTGAGACGCAGGACTTGGTCATCGTACGGCCCAAACAAGGTTCGTCGGTTAGTCATCCCCGTCGCTCGGATGAAGAGCAGATCGGATGTATCGATCAACGCCTTCCAGTCCTTGAGGAGTTCCCGAACATCGTCCACCAGAGCCTGCTCGTTGTACCGGCGGAGCGTAGAACCAGCTGAGTGAGCGGCCCCCTTAGCATTGTCGTTGGCAGACTGAGAGCCACCCTGCTTTCGTCGCGTCGTGTACCGGTGAAAGGTCTTGTGCGCCAGCACGACAGCCTCCCTGTTCAATGGCCCGACGGAGCCGTGTTTGCTCTGCCTCGGCGCAAGGCAAACCACCATGGCGGCGAAGTGGCCGCCTCCGATCATGCAGAGGAAGATGTGCCGGCCGTTGTAAGCCGGGGGAACAGTATTTCCATCCTTGGCGGCCCTGGGCATGGATATCGGCGGCAGCTGTCGTTGCTTGATTGCATCGATGATGGCCTCCTCCTTCTCCAGCTCGCCCGCCGTGAATATTGCCCTGTAGGCTCCATAGTAGGTGTTTTCTGGCAGACTCGGGGAACTAAACCACAGAAGTGTTGGCTTTCCCGCTCTCCTCTTCTTCGTCTTTGACTCTTCCCCCGCGTCGTCATCGTTGGCACCACGCTTCTCCGCCAACGACGCTTGCTTCTTGAGCAAGGCCGACAGCGTGGTCTCCTTGCGCGCCGGTTCGTCCTCCTCGTCCTCGCCGCCCTCGGTGTCGGAACCCGATATGCTCACGTCGTTCTCGTCGACCAGCTTCTCGAACTCGGCCTCGGAGATGGGCCTCAGCCCGTTGAGCTTCTGCTTGAGGTTGTAGTAGTGGAGATCGGTCTTGAGATGCTCCCTCTGTTCCTGGACGGTGACAAAGGACATGCTGCAGAGAGAGCAAGCCTGTGTTCCGAGAACGTTGTCGGCGCTGGCTGGGGCCGCGCTCTGGCCCGGCGAGGGAGTTGCGTTGGTTGGCGCATCGTCGATTAAGGCGGGCAGCCCCGCGTCCGGTTTGAGGGCGAGCGAGCTGAGGATTTCGGGCGGCAGATCGTAAAGATAGAGGGGCCGCCGTAGCAGCGCATCTTGTGCTTTGTCCATGGGGACAGACGAATTGCGATCGACGAGTAATGGAATGTAAGGCCGCTTGTAGCTCGCTGCTGGAGAAGCAAACAGCTGAGGTCCTTGGAGAGCTGTTGAGGCCGATGGCGGGGCACCACTTTTATCGGACACGCTGCTCGCCGATAAGAGTCACACCGCAGAACCAGGGCATAGTCAACCCTAACCCTCAACTCCCACAGCTGTTGTCACGACGGAATCAAGGAGAGAGAATAGAGAGATGGAATAGTGGCATTCTGAGAAGATGGAATAAAATTCAATTATGATGGCGGATTATTAGGGCATTGGTCAAATACAACAACTATTATCCCGATTCCCTCCCTCTTGCCTGACTGGTATGAGACACATTCTATATCCACTTAGCCTGTTCTTCACTACCCCGAGGCTCCCCATGGTGCTGGACACTTGACCATCACCAGGGTGAATCAGGCTGTGGCAGCGACTTAGCTGAAAATATTACCACGGAGTCATCCAAATTATCGGATGCGAAAACTCCACCCTCAAAAACAAAACAAGCAGGTTACCTGCAGTGATGCCAGGCCAGGATGGTGCCAATCTCCAGGGCACCATCCCAACCGTCCTCATATCGGTTTACTGCGGGGCCCACACCTGGCGAGCCGCAGCAGGCGAGCCCAGCTTCGCGGCTGTCTCCGGGTCCGCAAACACAAAATGATCGGAAAGCGGGCTGACGGCAGCAGGGCTGGCCAGCTCCTCGCCAGAGTCCTTGCTCGAGACGGAGAAACGGCTGTTAATGCTAGGGTCCGTCGAGTCCTCCGCGTCGGGCTTCGACGGGACGGTGTTGATCTCGAGGGAGAACCTGACCTGCTTGGGCGCTCTGGGCGTCGTGAGACAACGGGTCAGCGGCCGGCTGGGCGGTGCAGCACCAACAACCCCGAAAGCTTCGTCACCGGGACCCTGATCCACCTGATCATGAATATTTGGCGAAACTTGCGACGGTGAGGCGGCCCCTTGGCGCTGAGGCTCGTCCTCAACCATCTCCTCGCAGAGCTTCTGGAGTGTTTCGGCGTGAACCTGGGGGGATTCTCTGGAAATTTGCGGCGATGGCAGCGAGCTTTCGGTGGGATCCTGCGAGTCATCGCTCAGAGCGTCAGAAAAGGGGGGGACAGACATGGGCCTGGTGATCCGCGGCTGCGTGGTGACGACACCGGAGGCAGTCTCGCGGCTCTGGGCTTGGGGGCGAGTCAGAGACTGCGACCGAGTCTCGGCCAACTCCAGGGTCAAAGTTCTGATCGTCTCGAGCCTCTGCAGCCACTCGACCGCCGTCTCGAACAGCTCTCGAGGCACTTCCTTGGCCAGGGAGATCAGCTCATACCGACACAGCCTCGGGTCCTCGGCGACAGGTGTGGCACTACCGAACACCAGGTCGGGGGGAACCAGCATGGGAGGAATGCTGAACGAGTAGCGGTGGGAGGTTTTGAACGCCCAATACTTCAAGACACCATCGCGAGTGGTCGTGTCGTGGTCCTTGAAATAGGCGCGACAGTCTTCGCAGAACCAGTACTTGAGCCTGGTTGGGGTGCCAGGCTGGCAGCTGCGGAGCGTGAGGCTCAAGTTAGCCCAGCAACCGCCTGGCTGCAGTTGCCGCTCCACGTCACTGACTTTCTGCTCCTCGCACACGGTCAGGTCTCCAATCCTGACGTGGGCACACACTGTGTAGATGTTGCGGGGGCCGTAAGACATGTTGGGTGGTCCTCGGTTAGCAGGAGTACTGGTGGAGGCTCGTTTCTCCTCGTCTTGGGTTTGCCGTCGATGTAAAAACTTGCCGCACTTCAACTGCTGGGAGGAGAAGTACGGGGTCGATGGGGAAATCTGAGGATGGTGGTGGGTAGGTATTCGCATACTGGCAAGCGACTCCTGGTCGTTAAATGCTAACTCAGGGAGGAGGAACAACAAGTGGCAATGTTATTGTCAAAGGGTGCTGGAGTTGAGTCTGTTCAGCGAAGCGTCAAAAATTTCAGACATCTTCATGCCGGACAAAGAAAACAAAAAATAACAAGGCTGCGCCACCATGGCCAAAAAGCCTGGCCTGCCGAGGGTGGGATTTCTCAGGAGGGTTCTGTTTGTGCTTGACGTATTGTGTGCCCCGATCGAGCCTTGAGCCAGGAACAACAAAGAGGTTGCTGTCACGGCCATTTTACGTGGCACACCCGCGGTGTTCAGCTTCATCCGAGCCTTGTCCAAACCTGAGCCAAACAAAGAATCGCCCATTTCGAACTTCGGATGGCCTCAAACGCCAAGCTCATTGGAATGTGGGCAAGGTGGATGGAGTCGGAGTTGGAGACTGGATCCTCGTGAGTGGAGCTTGCTTTCGAGTTGCTGATTCACGCATGCGACTAGCCATGCAGCCAATGATGTCTCAGGTAATCATGCGTCAGCACCCCACCCAGCTTGTGGTTGCTGAGCTCAGACAAAGCTTGATGTAGGCAACGAGAGACTCCTCGTGTGGTCTAGTAGATGCAAGTCCTCAGTGTTGTCTCATCCTGATAGTCCATTTGCAATGCTCATCAAATCCTCACGCTATCTGGTCCTTTGTCGTGTTCTCTGATGATCAGCTGTGTATAAGAATCTGCCATATCGTCCTTCTCAGCTCAGGACTTGTTTTCTCGTAGCAGCATCATCATCACCACCAGTTTCCTCACAACAGCTGTCTTGACCACACCCAATACAAGCAAACCATCCACAACACCAAACAACATCTCCATTACCACCGCCACCAAGCAGCCACACATGCAAAACGCACTCAAGTCTACCATGTCCAGCACACTCCGCCACGCCAAGATCACCGCCCACCGCTCGGCAGCGCGCGGGCACGCCAACCACGGCTGGCTCGACACCTACCACTCCTTCAGCTTCGCCAACTGGTACAACCCCAACTTCACCCACTTCGGGTCCCTGCGCGTGCTCAACGAGGACCGCGTCAAGTCCAACTCGGGCTTCCCGACCCACCCGCACCGCGACTTTGAGATCTTCAGCTACATCCTCTCGGGCGAGCTCACCCACACCGATTCGACGCACAAGAGGAGCGACACGGACGAGTCAGACCTCTTCTGCCGCGTGCGGCGCGGCGACATCCAGTTCACCACCGCCGGCACGGGCGTCACCCACGCCGAGTTCAACTACGGCAAGGAGCCCGTCCACTTCCTCCAGATCTGGGCCATCCCGTGGAAGCGGGGGCTCGCGCCGCGCTACGACCGCGGCCAGTTCAGCGACGACGACAAGCGCAAGGGCTTCGTCAGCCTCCTGAGCCCGCTCAAGGGCGGCGTCGACGCGACGCCCGCCCAGGAGAAGGCCGCCGAGCCCACCATCCCGGGGACCATCGCCATCCACGCCGATTTTGTCATGTCGGCGGGCATCATCGCGCCCGAGAGCAAGTTCGAGTGGACCGTCGGGGCCAACGCGACCGACGCGACCAAGCGTAAGGTCTACGTGCATCTGCCTATGACCAAGGGGGGGAAAGCCAAGGTTAGGCTAGACGGCAGGGAGGATGGTGTACTTGTCGAGGGAGACGGCGCCTTTATTGATGGCGTCAACGCGGGCGACAAGCTCGTCGTTGAGAGCGTCGGCGAGGCGGAGGCAGAGGTTGTTGTGCTTGATACCGCGTAAAATTAGCGGCGAGCATCTTTCCAGTTTTCTCTGCTTCCAGTAGTTAGACAATACCCAGTTTGTTGATTGTTCCATGACAAAATTTCTTGGTGCCAGCGTCCCCTGCCTCCAATGCATTGCGTCGCGACTCGGAGACCGTGCTTCGCGGTCGCCCGAGCCCTTCCTCGCCTCGGTCCGCGTGGATCGATGGAGATGAAGGGAAACGAAAATTCCTTGCGGAAGAGGATGGATGCCAAAAATTCCCTGTCGGGTCAAGACCCAACAGGAGCGGTCAGGTTGTAGTTTTCAACTAGCAAAAACGTGATCTCGGACGAATCCTCACTGATACACGTAAAACCCCTGCACTTGGATGGAGAAGAAAAAGAAAAGAGAGGGAAGTTTTGGCGGGCTGTGGGCGTTTTTATGTTTGGCATGGGGTGGTCTGTGCACGGCTGCAAATCGCTGTGGGGCTCCAAATTGTCTGTGCCTCAACATGGGTAAAGACCCTAACCCTGGGATGCTGCAAGAATGCTTGCGATAAGATAAGCTCATGATCCCCTTGAGTTCCAATTTCCACCCTTTCCCATTCTCTCCAATGCCTTGGTGAGAGGACGGAAGTGTGATTTATGTGCTAGATACACAAGATGGCCAGGAAGTTCCCTCAATTCCGCGTCTCAGCTCACCAACACGGCGTTTCCACACCCCCTCTTCGCGGCCACTGAAGCACACGAGGACTCGCTCTCAGATGCGTCTTCGTTCGTGATGATGTCATGACACGCGGTATTAACAAGGAAGCCCAAAAACCATGGTTTTCCCACGCTTTGTTGAGGGCTCTGGCCGTCGCCCACGGGCTCGCCCTCGCATTCACTCTCAGACTTGCCCTCAGACTCGACCTCAACACTCACCGTAGTAAGAAGAATCCTGCGTAGGAAAAACTCATCGCCCACAATGTCTCTCGCGCGACATGTAAGCCCAGCACATATCTTTGAAGAATGGAGCTCGACCAAGTTCTAAACGATGCCTAGGTCAACCCCGAGGACATCATCCACCACCTCCAGGACCTGCGGAGGAGCTGGCAGACAGGCAGCCAGCTGACGCCCTTCTCCACGGCCTACGCCAGCCAGCGCGACATCCCCAAATACCAGATCCCTCACGATGGCGTGCAAGGCGACGCCGTCTACGAGATGCTTAAGGACGAGCTCGACCTCGACGGCCGCCCTAACCTGAACCTGGCCAGCTTCGTCGACACCTTCCTCGACGACAACGCCCAGAAGCTCATGGCAGAGAACATGAACAAGAACCTGGCCGACAACGATGAGTACCCCGCCCTGCTGTCAATCAGCAACCGCTGCGTGTCCATCATTGCCCACCTGTGGGGCGTCCAGAAGGGCGAGAAGGCCGTCGGCTCCCCAACCGTCGGGTCGTCCGAGGCCATCCACCTGGGCGGGCTGGCCATGAAGCGGCGATGGCAGGAGCGGCGGAAGGCCCAGGGGAAGGACACCCTGACGCCGAACATCATCATGGGCGCCAACGCGCAGGTTGCCCTGCTCAAGTTTGCGCGGTACTTTGAGGTGGAGGCGAGAATCCTGCCCGTCTCGGAGAAGAGCAAGTACCGCCTGGACCCAGACCTGGTCAGGGAGAATGTGGACGAGAACACGATCGGCGTGTTTGTGATTCTGGGGAGCACGTACACGGGCCATTATGAGCCGGTGGAGGAGGTCTCCAAGGTGCTGGACGAGTACCAGGAGAAGACCGGCGTGGACATCCCCATCCATGTCGATGGCGCGAGTGGTGGCTTCGTCGCGCCGTTTACGTATGCGGGGGCCGGCGGGCCGAAGTGGTGAGCTTACCGACTCTGGAACCACCTTCAGTTCTCCTAGCTGACTGACCCCCCTCAGGAACTTTGAGCTGCCCCGGGTCGTGTCCATCAACACGTCAGGTAGGCCCGCCCTTGTACCCCTTGTCCCACCTTGAACTTTACTAACCAAACTTCCCAGGCCACAAGTACGGCCTCGTGACCCCAGGAATCGGCTGGATCATCTGGCGCGACGAGGCCTACCTCTCCAAGGACCTCATCTTCGAGCTGCACTACCTCGGCGGCGTCGAAGAGTCCTACACGCTCAACTTCTCCCGGCCCGGCGCCCAAGTCATCGTGCAGTACTACAACCTCGTCCACCTCGGCTTCACTGGCTACCGCGAGGTCATGGAAAACTGCCTTTCCAACGCCCGCCGCCTCTCCCGTAGCCTCGAAGCCACCGGCTGGTACACCTGCGTCAGCGAGATCCACCACCGGCTCCCCTCGCACCGCGCCGCCGCCGCCGCCGCCGCCGCCGACCTCTCCAACCGCGTCAAAGGCACCATCGCCTCCGCCGACATCACCCACCACATCAAAGACGCCATGGCCTCGGCCAAGGGCAAGTTTTCTTCCACCACCGCCGCCACCACCGCTGCAACCACCCCCGGCCCCGCCTCGGCCTTTGGCCCCACGGGCCCCTCCCCAACCTCCCCGGAGGCACAGGCAACCCAAGCCCCCGAAAGCTCCGCCGCCTACGCGGCCGGGCTCCCCGTCGTCGCCTTCCGCTTCTCGGACGCCTTCCGCCGCGACTTCCCGCACATCGACCAGGACACCGTGTCCCTGCTGCTGCGCGCCCGCCAGTGGATCGTGCCCAACTATACCCTACCTCCCGGAGAGGACAGGACCGAGATCCTGCGGGTGGTGATCCGCGTGAACATGAGCTTTGGGCTGCTGGATAGGCTCGTGACGGATATTGTGCAGGTGACAGAGAGCCTGGTGGCGAAGGACGTAGTGGACTTGTCGATTCTGAGGGAGCAGCAGGTGCAGATGGGGAGTGGGCCAGTTGAGAGGAAGAAGGAGGAGGTTAAGGGGGAGGGGGAGAAGGTGGGAGAGAAGGTGGGGGAGAAGCAGGGGGTGGTGGAACGGGGGAGGGGGCAGGTGGCGAGGATGAGGTCAGAGCTGAAGAGGAGGATGGTGGAGGGGATTTCGAGGTCTGTTTGTTGAGGTGGAGGCGGAAGGAGGGAGGGGTGTTGAGGTCAAGGTAGTTTGTCGACTGACGCATGTCTGTCCCATGCTACATCACGGTTTGCGAGATGGTTTGACAGGAAGAACCCGGATAGGTATTTTTGCAATAATAGTTTGGACTGGCTTTGATTTTACGTCGTCATAACCACAGAGTCTATGTAGCGACAGACAGGCAGTACATACACACGCACGTACAACGCACCCGCTCAAGCACTCCTACACTCCTGCTAAACATCATTCACACACACACCCATGCCCCCCATTACAGCCCTCAAATCTTAGCCCCCTTCACCCTCCTCGCCTCCTTCTCCTTATCCCTCAGCAACCGGCGGAGGATCTTGCCGCTCGGGCTCTTGGGGATGGCGTCGATGAACTCGACGCCGCCCTTAAGCCACTTGTAGTGGGCCTTGTGGTCCTGGACGTGCTTGACGATCTCTGCGGCGATCTCGGTGTCGCTGCGGCCGGCGGCCGAGGCCGGGGTGACGACGAAGGCCTTGGGCACCTCGCCGTCGCGCTCGTCGGGGATCGAGATGACGGCGCAGTCGTCCACCAGGGGGTGGGTCAGAAGGTGGGCTTCGAGTTCGGCCGGGGCGACTTGGTGGCCCTGGATTGGGGGTTAGCTTTTGAAGAGGGGTGGTGAGGGGGGGTGGAGGGTAAAGTACCTTGACCTTGATGAGCTCCTTCAGACGGTCGACGATGGTGATGTGCTCGTTGCCGCTGGGGGCCTTGGTGACGATGACCTCGTCGCCGGTGCGCATCCAGCGGCCGTCCTCGTCCCAGACAAAGGCCTCGGCCGTGGCCTTCTCGTTGTCCAGGTAGCCCAAAACGACCGAGGGCGACTGCACGAGCAGCTCGCCGGGCTTGCCGTACTCGACCTTGGCGCGCGCGCCGGGCACCAGCGAGCCCGAGGTGCCCGGGCAGATGTCGTCCTCGCTGGTGGAGCAGACGACGGTGGAGGTCTCGGTGAGGCCTGGGGGGTGTCAGGAGGGGGGCGCCACCAATTTCCCTAGGAAATACGTACCATAGCCTTGCCCGATTTTCCAAGTGGGGTAGATCTCGAGGAGCCCGTCAGAGGTTTCTTTCCCAAGCGGCGCGGCGCCGGTAAACAGCAACCTGATGCTGCTGAGGTCGTACTTCTTGAGGATGTCCTTGCTGCTGAGCATGCGGATGACAATTGGAGGGACCTGCGCTGCTTGTTAGCGACGGTGCGTGCAAGTCATGGGGGGTTCTTCTTGGAGGACATACCACAGGGATATGGTTGATCTTGAAGCGCTCAATGGCGCGGAGGAAGTCGGTCAGCTCGAATTTGGGCAGGACAATGACTTCGTCGCCGCGCCATGTTGCCGAGTGAGCGACGACGACCAGGCCGTAGATGTGGCTAAAGGGTAGCAGGCCGAGCTCGACCTGGGTATCAACGCCGACTTTCTTTCGGCCTCCATTCTCGAATATGCAGTACTGCATCGTGTTGGCGATGACATTGCGGTGAGAAATCATGACGGCTTTCTGGAGACCTTGTCAGCACCAAGTTGGTATCATCAAGGCCCGTCGCCAGACTTACAGGCAGACCAGAGGTGCCGCTCGAGTAGCAGAGGAAGGCCACCTGGCGGGCGCCCTGCCCCTTGACCCACCTCAGGGGCTCGAGGTCGGACACGGAGCGGCCAATCTGGATCAGGTCGTCGACCGTCTTGAAGCTGGGCTTCGGGGCGTGGAGGGGCACGTCCATGATGAAGATCTTGTCCTCGGGGATGCCGACGGCCTTGGCGGCCTTCAGGGCGGTGTCGAGGACGGGCACGCAGGTGAAGAGGGCTTTGGCGCCCGAGGACCTGAGCTGGTGCTCCAGCTCGCCGGCAGAGTAGGCGACATTGGCGGGGGTGGCGATGCCGGACAGGCGGTGGATGGCGTGCAGCACGGGGACGTAGTCGATCTATGGGAGAGGAGAGTTGGGGTAAGCGACCAGGCCAGGCGCATTCATTCGTCAAGAGGGGGGCACCCACGGTGTTGAAGGAGAAGACTCCGATGACCTTGTCCCAGGGCGAGTCGGCGTTGGGCTCCCAGCCCATGATCTTGGAGAGGGCCTTTGCGAGCAGCTCGGTGCGGTTCTGGGACTCCTCGACGGTGTAGGTCCTACCCGTCAGACCGCAGGTGAAGGGATTGCGGCTCTTTGCGATGGGGCGACGGCCATAGATCTCGCTCTTCATAAACTCGCCGACCGTGACCGAGTCGGGCGGGTCTGTTTGTTTCCGGCAGGTCAGCACCCGTCGTGATGCCCTCACTGCCTCGTAGGGGAGGGATCGTTCAGCGCGTCAGATGTGCTTACCAAAGGGGAGCTTGGGGACCCAGGGGGGAGGATAGAAGACCATGTTGCCGGCGACGTGTGTGTGTGCCTCTCTGAGTGTGTTTGTGGTATGTACGGGGAGTGTGCGGTGAGAGAATATGGCTGGGCTGGAATCTCCGACACTTGGGGTTCACTCAAACTGTGGGCTGCTGCTGGCACGTGGATAACCAGGGGAGGAGAGCAGGGGGTGTAGATTAATGAGTTAAAGACGAGGGAGGGGGAAGGACACGATCGGCCGTGGGTGGGAGAGTCTCGCCTTTTACCACAAACACAGACACAGACAGCCGTCACGATAAAAAGCACGCCCGCCAGGCCAGGACACCGAGAAAGGAGCGAGACGAAGGGGTCTGTCAATTATACAGCTGCTTGTCTTGGTCCCGACTGGTTAAACCCCTGGCTGCAGTGGAGACAAGGCGGATCGTACCCCGACCGTACAACTTTGGCGCGAGGGGGCTCTCCACTTCCCCACGTCTCGCAGGTAGACTGTGGCGGACTGTGGTTGGCGCTGGATTTCGCCCCTGGATTGACACTGGACTGGTGCTACGGAGTAGACTGGCACTGGACCGCGCTGGGCTGTGCTGGGCGCCCTGACGCCACCACCTGCCAAGGACTACCCCGCACTTCCCCAATTCCTCGGCATCAACCCTGACAAGTGGAGCAGCAGATGGGGTCTGTCTGAACCCGTTCTGTCCGAACCCGTTCTGTCCCCGTCCTGTCCCGTTCATCCAATCCGCGTGTCCGAGTCCCTTGTTCGCCCTCGGCTTTCCAATATCGTTCTGCCGTGTCGGCAAAGGCACACGAGTCAGCACAGCAGAAGACCCTCTCGGTGACGTATTCTGAGCCCTCCGAGGACGGCCTCACGGTGAGGGCCAGGGGACGTCCCAGGGGAAATCCGGGGAGTGCCGCTTGTTGCCCGGTCGCTCGCTTGCTGACGCTTTCCAGAACAGGAAGCCCCTGAAAGCAGTAAACAAGGGGGGAAGGAGAGGGACGCCGGTGATGTGGGAGATGGAAGCTGGCCGCTCACCCGGTTCAACTTATACACCCCTTACCCCTTTCTCTGCCCACCGTCGATACCAGCACCATTCTCTGGCCCAGGAAGATGAGGAGGCTCACTTTCTCGGGATGTAAACAGGCTATTCCAGGGCACAGCCGCAAGTCGATATGCTGTTCCAGACTGAGTGCCAGCAGTTGAGTTGGCCTGGACGAGCCAAGACAATCAAAGACGAGCCCTCCATCAGTCGCTGTCTCGAGCATACACGGGAAGCCCTCCAGCAGCGTCCCTTGGTCTTGGTGGCTCAAGAGGCCCTCTTGACAAGGCCAGAATGGCCACGCTGGGCTCCCGTCCTGGAGAGGTACCTTCGACAGTCCTCAGAATTGTGCCTCCACAGTCTTGGCACGTGCTGCTGCTCAGTCGTGTGGTCGCCTTGACCATCGCGCCTTCCACAAATAGACAACCACCATCACCATGTCGAAGGGAAGGCACGGGGCAGTGAAGCCTTTCTCAGCTTTGATTCCTCTGCCTCGAAATCCTCCTTCCCCCCATATTTGCCACTCGACCTCCCCTTCGTCCTGATCATCTTCCGCCCCGACCTCGACCTGGACCTCGACCTCGACCTATCCCTCTCCACCATCTCCATCTTTCAACCTACATTCGCAATCAGCACGCGGTTGGGAGGTCGAGGGCCACGATTCTCCCTCGGTTCCCATATCCCGCTCTTTCTTCCCGACTATTTATTTCTCAGCCTCTTCACCTCGACACCACCATTTCCTCAACCCTTCCATCCACAACCCCCAACACCACCAACTATACCTATCACCACCACCCATTGAGCCCTCGGTCGCGGCCAGACGACGACGCCACCGTCAACCTTCTCGCGCCTCGCGCCTCAGGACGAGCTTCTCATCTTGTATGACACCCGCGCCCTCCATTGTTCATGACTCCCGAGGTACAGGTCGTTTGCCCCTCGCGGCAAGCAACCGACCCATCAGCTTGACCAGCTAGGTGCTCCAGCATGACCACCTCGCCTGCTTGCGTCCTCTCGTCCTCACAGTCCCTACCATCGTCGACGACTACCGTGTTATTTGTCGACCAGGCGCTAACCAGCTCACAGCCTAGCGACACCGCCGTCAACTCTTCCAAGGCAGAGGCTCTACTCAACTTTCCAGCCACTTGCCTCACACTGCGTTGAACAAGCACCACACCAATCTCAGACGGTATGTCGTCAGTTTTGACAGAGCGCCTGTTTCCGAGCTTTGGCCGCGCCCACCTCGTTTTATCGCCTTGTTGACGGTCCACGCGGGGGCCGTCCCACCTCTTCAGACACTCTGATCATGGGGTTCGGCTTGTTTTGCTTTGCCAGACCACACGGCCAGCTCCTTCCTCGAAATTTCTTTGTTGGAACGCTTCACTCGTACATCAAGGTTGCTACGATAGTTGGGACCGCCCATCAGCGTTGAGGAATGAGGCGGATGTGGCAAACCCTCCAGCATCACCACTCCTCTTCAGGAAAGGAGCCAAATTTCCTCGAGTTTTTCCACCTTCTCTTTGCAGCTGTTGATTTTTTATATAAGCTCTTTCCTCAACTTCACAGCCGTCCCATTGTACTTCGTTCCACTCCCAATATCAACCAGCGTCGTTTCTCTTCCCCAGTCTTGTCGACCAGCTTTTCCAGCTTCAGGTATTCCACCTTGGATTCCATTCCTACCACACGCCCACCATTTCGTCCCTTATCCTGGTAGCAACGGCCTGTCAAGCGACAATACCGAGCGGTCGTTGACGGCTGCCCGCTTGTCTTAGTATTCATGCTTCTAGTGCTGACCCAATTCTTCCCTGACTTCTACGGCCCTCTGACAAGGCCGATGAACTAACGATTTGAGCTTCTCCAAACAGCGCGGGCCAAACCAAACACACACTCCATCGAGATCATCAAGACAGGCCCGAGCATCAATCAGTGTGTCGTTCGAAAATCGCCAGCTGCCAAGGTGAGAGCTTTCTTCCCTTGTCTGCCTCATTCACCCATATGACCTCCCATGAACTACCTGCCTGGAGAACGAGCTTGCTGACGCCTCTCCTCAGAGCAACAAGATACCGAAACATTACTCCAACCAACTTGAAAGCATGGAGTCCCCCGCCGAGCCGGCTGCGGGCGCCAGCCGGGAGTCGTCCCCGGTGCCCACACCTCCGGCTTTGACCCCGGGTAACCCGGCAACGACACCCTCGTCCATGGGATCCGGCCCTAGTGGTCCCAACACGCCTCCTGATCGGCCGTCGCGGATTGTCACACTGAGGGTTTCCAGTCGGTTGGCTGCCAAGCACGCACAAATCGTGATGAAGCGAAGCAGGGAGGACTCGGTTACCAACGAAGCCGAGGAACCCATCAAACGTGCCCGTCTCGGCGCTTTGCCTGCAGTCGAGGATGAAAACTTCTCCTACTCTGAAGAGGAGACCGCATCGCAGTCAACCCTTGGTGTCACTTCGGGAGCCAAACGCGCGAGCCGTACCCAAAAGATCCCTAGCTCGACGGCCAACACCCGCGTCACTGAGGCCGTCTCCAACAAGCTGCCATCAATCGGTCAGCCCCTGGTGTGGGCTAAAATGCGAGGGAGCATGTGCGAAGCGTTGCCCTACTTTAGGGCTTTTAAGGGCAGTCTTCACTCGGCCAACGTGGTCGCCCAAGGCTTTCTGATTGATCAAGAAGCCGACCAACTGGATGTTTTTGGCTTGCAAGTCATTATCTCCTCTGTGTAAGTCTAAGCCTGGTGCCTCACCTCCTTTCATAGTGGACATTACTCACCACTCTCTAGTGGCGGGGGTCGCGTCAAAAGCACCGAGACAAAGGGCATGGTTCGCGCAAAGGATGCCTCGGATACAGCCAGCAACACCAGGGCCGTCATGAGCGCATTCCACAACAAGAGCCTTGTGGCAGTGATTGCAGGTAAGTTTCGCCATAAGCAATGCTCCAGAGATCCAGACCAAGCAAGCTGACTTCATCTTGTAGGCGAGGGCCATCCCTTGTATCCTTGCCAACCCCCCCACCCATATGCTGTCCTTGGATACTTCCACGTCACCGACATGTGGAAGGAAAAGCAGATCCCTCCCGGCACGACAAAGGCTGTCACAATCTGGCGCATCCGCTTTGAGAAGGCAGACCTGACGGAGCCTTCGTGGTGGGCCACACAGGCCGACCAACTCGCAGAGCAGACTGGTGAAACTGCCTACACCCCCAAGACGCCCGTAACGGTCTGCGGAGAATGCACCAAACCCAGCAAGGAGATATTTACTGCTGGGTGGTTCTGCCTGAACCACAACTGCGATCACTATTTCACATTCCCTGACGGCACTGCAGTTGACCCGCAAGGTCTCGCTTACACGGACGTGTTCATCAACGAGCGGACCCCTTTTGTGGGAGACATTCCGTCCATCTGGCCCCCGGTTCCGAATCCTTCCGGAATGCATGGAACCGAGTTGGCCCTCCGCCGTGGCTTTGTGTGCCCGGATTGTGGCTGCTGCAATCGTCGGGTTTTCTGGAACCGATGGGTGTGTGAGAACCCCAACTGCGAGTATGAACTCGACGCTCCCATGTTCCCTTATCCTGCAAAGCAGCTCGAAAAGGAGAATGCCAAATTTGATGCCCGCATGGAACGCAGGAGAACGACATATGGAGTCAACGAGAACTCGCTCGCCCAAGCCGCATACCCGATGGACCGGTTTGCCACCATCTACCACCGCGGTTACCTGCAGTTCTCGCAGACTCTTACACTTGGCGGCTATGATGTCCGCCAGTACTTCCTCCCAGACTCCCAGGGCCGGATCTTGGGCTCATTCAGCATATTTTCGGCATCTGAGAACGTCAAGTGCCAGCCCAACGGCCCCTGGGACCTTTTCAGGGAACTGGAAGATACCGATTTTGGCCTCCGCCGGAACCCCGCTGCCGTCGTCGGCCGTAAGTGATCCCCAACAAAGAAGCACGGCAGCATACTGACAGACATTTACAGACAAGCTTGAGGGCTACACCCGGCATTTCCAGCAGAACTTTGTAAGTTCCCCGCGAGAATACTGTCTTGCCTCTGCTGACAGTCCTAGGGCGCCAAGTACAAGTTTGGAGTGTCGGTCCAGTCCAAAGGGTTTTCCGAGGCACCTGACGTGATTCTTCGTGCCCTTCACCGCCTGATTTGGGCAAAGAAAGCGGCAGTCGACAACGCCAATGCCTTCCTTGGGAACTTGGATCAGAAGTGGATTGGCCCCCATGCGCTTGTCCCGAGCAGCAAGGACTTCAATGAGTTGCTTGCTCTGGGTTACATGGAGGATGACAAGATCAACGTGAGCCCTTTCAGCCTTCTTCTTATTGGTTGTTGCTAACAAGGAACAATTGCAGTATCACGACGATGGCGAACGCGAACTCGGCCCTGTTGTTGCCGCCCTCTCGCTGGGCTCGCCCTCCACTATGCGTTTCCGCCCCAAGCGCAACACACAGTTCTTCCTGCCTACTCACCTGGAGCAGGGCAGGGCTTGTTACAAGGAGGTGCTGGAAGTCATCATGAAGCATGGTGACATCATGGTCATGGCTGGGACAGAGATACAGAAGGTCTATGAGGTGAGTCCTTGCCATCGAAGAAGCCAAGGATGATCACGGCTAACTAGAGTAGCACACCGTCGACCCCGCTGGAATGCGCCGCTTCTCGCTCACTGCCCGGTACATCGACCCTGAGCGCATGACCTCCCAGGCCGATCGGGACGACGCTGCTGTGAAAGGCGCGATCCCCCCCCATGCCCTGGCCTTTGCCTACGACGGCTGGTAAAGCCTCTCAACGACACTCGACGCCACCGACTTGGGGCGTCATCACAATTGATAGCTGACATTCTCCGGCGGCTTCTATCTTGCGGCAGTTTCCGTTTGCAAATATACCCGATCTTGCGAGGATCACACATTTTTCTGCAATCTTTTCGTTCAATTTTGATGCGGCTATCTCTGGAAGATGAGCCTAGGCATCAGGGAGTTCGTGCTCCCATCACGCAGATTTTTCCTTTCTTTTCTTTTCTTACTCTCGGGAATATAGCTTGGGAAACCCATGGTCTGGACAGGGTTGGGAAGCCTGTTGCTTGGTTTCCGGGATTGGGCGATGCCACCTTATCCTGGAGAACTTCACGGCATTCATATACGCAGCCTCGGATTTCTCTGGGAGGAAGGGAAGCAACACCATCGCGCCTTGGGGATCATGGCGGTGGCGGGGATTGGGGAATGGTTTTGCAAGGTGCCTGACTCGAGGATGCACCTCTTTGCAAGAAGCTTCAACAGGGAGTTACCCCTCACCGCTCGACACGCGTTACATAGCTCTACGAAATACCAGATTTCGACACCGTTTTCGGGGAAACCGTGAGATGGAGAAGTTGACGAATTTGGCTGGTGCTGCCGCAGGATGTATCCTTGTGGTATTCCGAGAGAAGAGGTAAGGAAATCTGACAGCAACTCGACGCATATCCAAGCCCTCCAAGCGGTGGTCGAAATGTTGTTACAGATTATATACAAGAGATGATTTGTGCCCTAACACCAGCAAGTGACAGCAGCTCATCTCGATCTCAGCAGCGCGGAGTCGAGCAGCGGCACGTCCTTCTAACCAGCCCAGGAAACCCCAGCTGCTCAACCGCTCTTGGACGACCCATTCCCGTTCCCAGTCCCAGTCCCGTTCCCGGTGCCCGAAACAAGCAGCACGGCGCTGCCCAGCTGCCGCCGCAGATCCTCCTTCTCCACGTCATGGGTATCCTCCACCTCGCCCCACCGGCCCGTCTGCCATACCACCTCGAGGCTGACGGCCTGCGCGGCCTCTTCGACGCCAAACCGCGCCTCTTCCACTTCCTTTTCCGGCTTCCCCTTGTCGGTGGCGGCGCGGGACGCACCCTCCTCGCTCCACTCGGCCACGAGCCTGGCAGCGGCAAGGAGGCTCTTGCCGGCGAGGGTGGTGCGCTCGACGGCGGCGAGCTCGAAGGCGGAGAGCGAGAGGAGCCAGCCGTGGACGATCTCGCGCGCGCCGCGGGCCTGCGGGCGGGGGAAGATGGAGGTGCCGTCGAGGACGGGGTGGAGGGAGATACCTGGCCAGAGCGTGGCGGTGAGATAGGAGACGGTGGAGGCGTAGGCTGCTTCTTGGCGCTCGGGGAGGGAGAGCCCGTCCGTGGTGGGGTCGTGGTCACCGGGTCGGGGGGCCCGTGCGGGGTGGGGTGGTGGGCGCGGGGGGGGGGGGGGGGCGCGAAGCAGAGGAGGGAATCGGTGTCGAGGTAGCGTAGGAGGGTTGTTGCTAGGCCCGGGCGAATGGTGGGCGTGGGGGTGGTGTCGTCGGTGGAGATGTCGAGGGCGCGGCAGATGAGGGAGGAGAGGGGGATGAGGTGTTGTTTGGTGGCTTGTTGGGCGGAAACGAGGGAGTCCCATTCGACGGCGAGGGCGTGGGCGAGTTGCGGCTTGGTGGGTGGGAGCCGGATGATGGCTTTTGTGGTGGGGTGGCGCAGGGGGCGGGCGTCGAGGTGGATTTCAAGGGCGCCTTGGACAAGTCAGTCGGGTTCACCCAGTGTTGGGGCGCGGGGGGGACAAACCGTCAACTTCCTTGACATTGACATCCTTCCAAAACCTCCTTATCAGCCCGCCACTCTCCCCCGCCTTCCCCTTAGCACCACCCGCTGCGTCCTTCTGCTGCTGCTGCTGCTGCTGCCTCAGCCCCTTGATATCCCCCGCGCGCTTGAGCAGCTCGGCCTGCCTGCGGCGGCGGGCGACGCGGGCGGCGCGCTCCTCGGCGGCGAACTCGTCGCTCGGCTGCGGCGGCTCCGGCGGCGGGCCCGTGCCGTACACGGGGGCGACCTTGGCGGGTTGGGGTGGGTTGGTGTGGAGGGCGCGGGCAAGGGCAAGGCGGGTGGCTATTGTTGGTGTTGTTGTTGCCCCAGAAGCTGATGAGGCCAGGGGACGGAGGGGGAGGAGGCAGAGCCGAGCTGTGGGCGCCATCTTGGAGGGGTTTCCGGGTGATGATAGCGGGTGGAAGAGGTATGGGATACGGTATGCGCGGCGCGGGATCGGGTACATGTACACGCACGCATGCGCTTTCACGAGAATCGAGTCGGACGCGGGGAAGTGAGCGAGTTCGGGGAATGGAGAAACATTTTTCTTGTTCAACCAATGCCCACGGACGGCTCTTGCCGCAGGCACCGCAGGGGTCCCGAGAGGCGCTAACTAGCAGGGGTAGCTCCGCCTGGGGTAACCCCGATTGGGCGAGGGGAGGCCAGGGGGAAAATGACATCACTCGTCCTGGATTGACAACCTGGTTGTCGGGGCAGGGCATTTGGAGTTGGTCGTCCCCAACTTGGGTTACACAGGGCAATTCGAGTGTCCTCGGTTTTGGATTCTCGAGGAAATTTTGGCTCTATGTGCGTTCTGATGTGGTCCATACCAGCCAGCTCGTCGAGCTCCCCAAAGAATGCACTCATACACGTCGAATATCAGAATATAAGGCCTCAAAACTGTTTCAACCCGCGAAGGTACCACGATATATCACCCGCCCCAGTTGCATCCTTCCAAAACCTGCTACCCATATACACGCTCCCAATAACACCACCATCGCCACACCCCAACCCCATCCATCCACCCCTCACAACCTCCCTCCCCCAATCCCTTGGATCAAAACACAGATAAAACAAACAACATCACCCCCAATCCCACCCAACCCAACCCCCCAACCCAAACCCCCAAATAAAAAACAACCCTCCCACTACCTTATTACTAATAAGGCGGCCTCCCTCCCCCCAACCTCCCCTCCCCCCCTTCCCCAGCATGCGCATCAATCCCCCTCAACAACGCATTCAGATCCATCCCGGGCATCTTCTCGTCCGGCCCCGCCGCCCACGACGACGACAGCGTCCTGACCTCCCCTGCACCCCCCGCCCGACTCTTGACACTCCGTTTCGACGTCGAGGGCCGCGGCATCGTAGCAGAAGCGGCGGCGGAAGTGTACTCGATCGACGACAATTTGCTCGACGCGCGCACGATGACCACGCTGTCGGCCAGCCCCGTGGGGATGGGCGGGACGGGCGGGACCGCGGGGGTTTGGTAGTCGCCGCCGTCGCCGTCCGGCATGGGGTGAGAGCTGAGCGGGCCGCCGGGGAGCGAGGATTTGCGCTCGCCGCGGGAGACGGGGCGCGGGGTCGGTTGATCATCATCACCGCTGGCGCCGGGACCAAAGCTGCTGTTTGCGGTAGCAAGCGGGTTGGGCGCGGCGCCGGCGGGGTTGAACGAGAGCTCGGAGGGCGTCATTTCATAGCTGACGAGACTGTCGCTGCTGGAATCGTCGTGCTGGAAGCTGGGGCCATGCATGGAGGGGGGCGGTTGGAGGTGGCCTGACAGGACAAGCTTGAGCTGCTCGACCGAGGCGACTTGTTCTTTTGGTTCGGCGCCGTTGGTTGCGGGGGTGGGGGAGTGGCCGCTGCGGAGGCTTGATTTGCGCATCCGGGGCGCGTCGCCCCCCGGTGAGGACGACGGACGGAGGTTGGTGCGGCTTCCGTGCGGGGATGTGCGGTCCGGCTTGAGGTTGTGGCCGTTTGCAGCGAGCCGGTTGGTCCCCGTCGTCCCCGACCGGGAGCCGTTGAGGGAGGCGGACTTGCTGGTCGTTTGGACCGCTGCGAGGACGGCCTCGCGGCTCCAGTCGCTGAGTATCTGCTCCCGGACGTGCGGGGGGATCTCATGCTCCGTCTCAATGGTGGGGATGTTGTTCACAGCGCCTGGGCCCGTCGCGGGGTGCGAGAAGCTGCGGCCGGGGCTAGCGGCCGGGCTCTGCGGGAGAGTCGTGGTCTGCTCCTGATATGCCGCGCAAATGCACTCAACCAGCGCCAGCCGCTCGTCAAAGGGCAACAGCGCCTCCGATTCGATCTCCTCGATCGGGAGCCGGGGTTGGCGCCGGACCATGCCGGGCGTCCCGATCACGTCGAGGGGCGGGGGCGGCATGTTGATCCCGTCGACCCAGAACTGCTTGTTGCGACGCCGCACGATCTCGTTGTGAATCGCCCTCCCGACCATGGAGCCCTCGAGGTCGAACTTCTCGCTCAGGATCCAAAAGTAGCCGTGTACCAGACTGCCCAGCCTGACTTTATGGGGCGGGGTCTCGGCGTCCTGGATGTCCTCCTGTAGCCTAAAGATCATGGGCACGCCGTACCTAACCGCGTTCACGCCCAGCTTGTCCACCAGCTTTGCCAGCAGGACGTGCAGCAGCACGAGATCGGCGTCGTAGTCGATGTACTGGATGGCGTTGTCGTAGATGGACAGGTGGAGGAGCTGCAAAAAGTGCGAGCGCGGGCCCTTGGCGGGCTTCTCGCGGGCAGAAGCGCTCGATACCGCCCTCTTAGCAAGCGACGCGCTGGGAGCCTCCTTGCTCTTGAGAAGCGGGCGGGCCGTCTCGTCCCTGGCCTTCCAGTCGGTGCTCGTCGTCTCGCGGTCCAGCCACGTCACCACGGCGTCGGCGTAGGCTTTGCGGACAAGGCCGTCGGGGTCGCGCAGCAGCCACTGGGTGCCGTCCCAAACCTGGATCGGGACGCGGCTCCTCGAGAGGGCAAGGTTACCGGCAATCTTGTGGCGCGGGTTCGCGACGAGCAGGACAGATTTGATGGCGCGCAGGGCGGCAGTCTTGGCCACGGTGAGGGCGAAGAGCGAGTCGACGTGGTGCTCGTCGGCGAGGGCGTGGACCGACGATTTTGGGGTGCCGTCGGACTTGTCGCCGCGGGGGGAGCCCGAGGAGCTGGACCTCGACGGCTTCAGCTTCTGCAGAATGACGGAGATCATGTCGGAAATCTGCTCGGCGTAGTACACGTGGGTCGCCAGGTCGCCGGTGCATTCTTGGAGACGGAACAACAAGTCCTTGCGCTCGGCCGAAGCGCGATCGGCGTTGTTGGTGAACTGAACGCAGCTCTCGAAGCGGGGATCCGGCTGCCCCGGGAGGTGCGGCTCGCTGCGCATGCTGTTGGGGTCGCCCGGCATCTGCACGAGCTTCCGGATGTGGGCGATGAACTGGAGGAGGACGTCGATGACGCTGAGGCCGATCAGGTTGATGTCGGAGCGCAGCAGGGCGCCGATCATGGCGACCAGGACAATGTGCTGGCGCAGGGTATCGTCGCTCAGGGGGTGCCGGGTGAGCAGGTCCATGGCGGTGACGAGGATGGTGAAGCGGTCGGCGACGGGGGCCCATCGGGCGGCGAGGAGGAACATCTTGATGGCCCAGCCGGTGTCCCTCCCGTTCGAGTCGGTGCGGACCACATCCTCCTGCTGGCCGACGCGCTCCTGGACGAACTTGAGTAGGGCGACGGTGGCGGCGTGGACCTGGGAGCGGTTCGTGGCGACAAAGATCTGGCGCAGACACTCCATGGCCAGCACGCCCGTGTCCTCCTCGGCCAGCTTGTCCATGTCGACGGCGTTGTCGGCGAGGGCGATGGGGTTCAGCGACTCGCTCTCGGCGGTCTGGACGGTGGCGACGCTGGTGCGGCGGCGCAGCAGGGCGCCGCCAATCTTCTCCTCGAGCTCGGCGCGGTGGTGCAGGATGTCGAGGAAGTCTTCGTTGTCGGTCCACAGGTTCTCGAGGATCATGGGCACGGCGAGGTCGTACTGCTGGGTGGTGACGGCGGAGAGGGCCTCGGACGAGGCGATGCTCTTGATGGCCTTGAGGCCCGTGTTGCGCCAGCGCAGGGCGATTGGCTTGCTCGGCTCGAGCTTGCCGGGGAAGGCGCGGGTGGAGGCGAGGGAGGCGTACTGCTGGACGACGGAGAGGTATTGGCGCAGGTAGGCCTGGTCGGCGAGCAGCGAGGTCGGGTCGTGGTGGGCGCAGAAGGCCTCAAAGGTCTGGATGGACGACTCGACCATGGTGATGTCATGCGACTTGAGGATCTGCTCGAGGATCTGGAGGACGCTTGATGCGAAGAGGGGAAGGTCTTTTGGGGTCTTTTCGATCAGGGCAGTGAGGATCTGGAGGGTAACCTGGACGTTGCTGTGGGAGGAGGGGGGTTAGCTCGGTATGGACGAGACACACAAGAGACAGAACTGCAAGGACGTACCCTATGCGCTGGCGATAGACGTCACTGGCCGTCTTCTTCTCGAGGAAGCTGCCGACCTTCTGAATCTTGGAGCGGCGCGACTGGGCGTAGAAGAGCAGATAGCTGAGCTCGCTCGAGTTGGGCTTGACGTCGACGGCGCCCTTGGTGGTGCGCGGGTAGCACTTGAGGACGAGGACCTGGTGCTTCGGGCGGCACTTTTGCTGGATGGCGTGCATGGCGGGCGTGGGCGAGGGGCGCGCCCAAGGGGAGCGCGCAACGGGGATGGGAGTATCGAGGAGGGGATCGTGGGGTCGAGGATCGTGAGTGGAGGGTGGTGGGTGGTGGGTGGTCGAGGGTGCAGCAGGGCGGATGCAAGGTGCGCGATGCGGTGGGTGCCCAGCTTGGACACAAGTGGTGGTTCGGGAGCCACGGGATCGCTCGCAGAGATGCGAGAGGGCGGGTGTGCCGCAGAGAGCCGCAGAGGTGTTTGGTCTGGATTCGCTGGGGCGGGTTCGTTGCGTTGTCGTCCTGTCAGGTGGTCGTTGGCTGCACCAAACTATCCCCTCGACACGGCGGTCCAACACAAAAGGGCAGTCGTCATCAGCGGCCCCGTTTGAGGGAGACGTGGTTCCGGGGGAGGGCCAAACAAAAAAATGTCACGGCCAGCGAAATTGCATGGCGTTGGCGTTTGGGTCGCTCGCTGACAAGCGGACAAGGGGGGAGGGAGGGGCGCGTAATTAACGTGAACGTGGCCCCCGGGCATTTATTACTTGACCATGCAGCAGCTGAGCGAGAGCGAGTTGCGCAACGCTTGGCTTGGTATTCGTATTACTCCCATCGACCCACCATGGAGCATCTCTTGCATCTCGTTACAAACCAGGTAGAATGGTGACAAAAGCATCACCCAGTGTTGGTTGCATTGCATCTTGGAAGGTTCAGATATCCTTCAAGTTCTGGGCAACTCCCAACATGGAGATGGCATCTGTCGAGGACAGTGCCAATCTTCCCACTGCACCCCGACGCCAAGTGAGGCTGACCCGTACCCATTTGGGAAAAAATCAATGGCTGGGCCCAATCTCAATCTCGGGCTCCTCGATACAAAAACACTAGGTACACTGTGGCCACCGATGCGGCGCCCCTCTCAGGTCCGACCTGCGACCAACTGGTTGCGGCGCTTGGCTTCAGGCCGAGACGCCAGCCAACCCGGGTTTGCCATGCCTCTCTCTTCCCTCATTCCAGGTCGCGAGTTGGTTGGTTGCGAGCTGGTCGATTCCGGGTTTCGACCAGATGCTCACCCCTCGAGACCCAGCCCAGGCATCTTGGGGGGCACAGAGCAGTCGGCAGTTGGGAGCTCCACGAGGCATGTGTAATGATTCCCCCAGATCGGGCAGAAACCACTCATTGTCCTCCATACCAACGCTTCACACGAGATGGGGATGATCACGACACAGCGCCTGCACAGTGAAACACACTGTAACTCCCAATTCCACGGGCGCCCCGCTGCCCCAGCTGGGCTTTTTGGGACTCTATCGATGGAGACGGTGGATCTTGACCCTTGCCTTTCACATGGCGTTTGGTTGAACCCCCACGAGGTTGCTGTGTTGTTGCGCGATGGAGAAGCAACACCAGAAGCCCGTCTTGCTCAGGTTTTCAACAACCACAGAGATGCCCCAAGAAAGACAACAGCCGGCTATGCGAGACTTTCTTTCTTTCTTTCTTTTTTTTTTAATAAAAAAAAGATTTGTTTGGGATGCCCCTTTTTTCCCCCGCTGCGCCCTCCGGCTCAATTCGACCTGCCATCTCCCACAGGATGGTGTAGCTCTTGGCAAAGCGTTCTATCTAGGTATTCCGCGACATGATGCCTAGGGGCTGGCTGGCGATGGAGGCTTCCTTAATCAAGTCATTGCCGGCCGCGTGGGTTCTCCTTGGCGCTCTCGCGGCCGTTCAAAAGTTCCAAGAGCCAATTTTGGGCGTGGCAGTTCTGCTGATGTATGCCGTCGATCATGCTACTCTCTGCTGATGGGATTCAGAGATTCGTGCCGTGCCGAGCGGCTCATCTGCCCTGCGCCTCCAGCTGCCTGGCGCTCAGCCTAACCATCCGGATCTCGGCATACAAGCTGGATGGAGAGGTAGGGAGGTAGAGAACAAACATATCTAACCCCCCTTCTCAGTCCTGTCTCGATGTCATCGACGCCTCTTCTCAAAACTCTCCTCTGACCTACCTTCTCGTCCGCCAATCTCTGCCGCCGACGCCAACCACCCAACCATGGCCTCCAACAACACCTCCTCCCCTCCCGCCCCAAAAATATGCGATAAATCCTCCTCCCCCCTCCTCTCCAGCCTGCCCATCCCGCAAAACATCAACGTCGTCTCGACCCCGGGCAACGACACGTCCTGGCCTGGCATGGTCGTCTGCTGCACACCCAACCCGGTCCAGATCGTCAACGGTTGCTACCTGTGGTGCGAGGTGCCGGCGCGCTACTTCAACGGGACCTCCAGCCGGGACGCCGAGAGCGACGTCATGTCGTGCGTGATGAGGAACGCCAACGACGAGGACGGCGGAAGGATCCTGGGAGTGGCGTTCAACGCGGCGCCGAGGGTGGGCGCGGTCAAGTGGATGGGGGTTTGGGGGTTGGTGGTGTCGGGGGTGGTGTTTGCAATGTAGGATAGAAGGTTCTTGACAAGGTTTGAGGTGGGAAGCAGGAGGTTTGGGCAGGATAGAGTGGACGTGTTGCGGGTTGGCACACTGTGTGGAGAGAGATTCTCAAGGCAGCAAGGCCCAGACTGGCGGGTGGGAAAAGCCAAGCCAAGCCAAGCGAGAGTGGAGCGACGGGGATCGCTCGCTCGCGGGCGATTGACCTTCGTCTTCTCCTCTCCCTCTCACCACCAACCATCCCACCCTCCCCGCCGTCCATCTCGGTGCCGCCGTGCCGGGCGCCGCAATGACGACTGCCGCCTGGGCAGTGCAGCGCCCGTCCTGCGGCAGCCGGGGGCCGAGGCGGACGAGGCGGGCGAGGCAGACAGAGACAATCGATTTCCCCACATTCAATGAGAAACGCTTTCCAGCCAGTCGACCGTGCTTGCGTGTGTCTGCAGAACGCCCCGGGTTCGTATGACGAATACGAAATACGGGAGGGCGGGTTACCTGTCCCCCCCATCGAAGCGTCCACCACCACGTGGGCAGCCCAATCGCCAAGACGGGGCCCAATGGGGACCTTGTCGACGGTGACATCGACCCTATTGGATCGTGGAGCCCTGCTGAATCCGGCAATAACGCAGTATCTTTTCCCTCCAGCGCCCGGGCGCGGCTTCATGATGGCCCGTATGACAGCGAGTCACAGCGAGCTCCGGAGGCATCCCATCGCTTGCCATGCTGCCCGTCCCGAACGCGTGGATCGACCTCCTTCTGGCTTCCAGCGCGCCAGTGAGCGGCCCCTCTCCCTTCCCCCTCCTGTTGTTGGCCAACGGGATGCCGTTGCGACGAATACGGCCCCTGTCATGGCCTCGTCGGTTTATTCGGTAAAGCTGCTGGCGTATGCCGGGCGCCATCCCTCCCACGCGTCAGGGGATCGCCCGGCAACGATCGCCAAGAGATGTATAAATGATCGTGCTTGGCCGTGGCCGGCTGTTGTCGACGGTATAATGAGAATGAGTTGCGGTTGTGATCTTTACCCCATCCTCACAACCACTCTCGCCCTCCCTCACCATCGCCCTCCGCCGCCATGTCGTCCTTGCGCACCCGTCTGCTCGCCGTCGCCCTCCTCCCGCTTGCCTCGGCCGCAGGGCTGACCCCGTCCCTCCCCCTCCCCCTCCACCCGCGAGACCAGGACAGCCGTCCATCGTGCAAGGCCGTCCCGGGCACCCCCGGCTGGCCGTCCCCTGCGGCCTGGGTCAGCTTCAATGAGTCGCTTGCCGGAGGACTGCTGCAACCGCCTCCTCCAGGAGCTGTCTGCCATCCCGGACAAGCAACCTACGACCCGACAGCATGCCCCGCCGTCCAAGCCGCCTGGTCAACCTACGAGTTCCACTCGGCCAGCCCAGTCTCCATCGACTGGAACCAGTGGGCAAACGACTCCTGCCTTCCCCAGCAAGGTGCTCCATGCAGCCGTCAGGGGTATCCTCTCTTCGTTGTGAACGCGTCCGAGCCGCGCCATGCCCAGCTGGCCGTCCAGTTTGGTGAGACGCTGCCGTACCCCTATCTATAGCCATACCGCCAACTAACGCACATACCCCAGCAAAAAAGAACAACATTCGCCTCGTCATCAAGAGCAGCGGCCATGACTACATCGGCCGCTCCAACGCCCCCAACTCCCTCTCCATCTGGACCCACCACCTCCGGGGCATCACCACGCACGCCTCGTTCCGCCCGCGCCGCTGCGGCGTCACCGTCGAGGGCACCGCGGCCACCGTCGGCGCCGGCATGCAGATGTGGGATCTGTATAATGCTCTCGACGCCCTGAACCAGACGGTCGTCGGCGGTGGTGGTAAGACGGTTTCTGTCGGCGGCTACGTGACTGGCGCCGGGCATAGTTTGTTGTCGGCCCGGTTCGGGCTCGCCGCGGACCAGGTTCTGGAGATGGAGGTGGTGACCCCCAAGGGGGAGTTGGTGGTCGCGAATGAGTGCCAGAATACGGATTTGTTTTGGGCTATGCGTGGTGTAAGTCAACCCTTACTCAGCCCTTTCCAACCCCCCCATCCTCACCTTTTTTTACCCTCCATGCTCACTCCCTCTCCACCCCCCCGTTAATACTGACCACCCCAGGGCGGCGGCTCAACCTTCGGCATCCTCACCTCCCTCACCCTCAAAACCCACCCGACCCCGCGCATCGACAGCCTGCTCCTCACCATCGCCACCACCGACGTCGCCTCCCCGCGCCCCATCCTCGACATGGTCGCCTACGTCCTCTCCCAGTTCCCCGACCTCGGTGACGCCGGCCTGTCTGGCTATGCCTACTACTTCCCCGCCATCGCCAACCCGCTCGACGGCGGCGCCACCACCGTCGGGGGCATGTTCATGAGCGCCGCGCTGCAGGATCAGTCGCCGGAGGTGATGAGAAGGCTTTGGGAGCCCGTGCTGGCGTACGTGAATCAGACTTGGCCGGGGAGGTTTGTGGTGGGTTATCAACCCAAGAGTTTCCCGAGCTTTTTGGGGTGGTATAAAGAGAACTATGATACCAGCCAGGCTGGGCTGAACAGCTACCTCGGCTCGCGGTTGTTGGATCGGGCGGCGTTGACGGCGAATCTCACGCGCAGCTCGGAGGCACTGGAAAGGTTTGCGAATGGAACCATTGCGACGGCGTATCTTGTGTCGGGGAAGGGCGTGTGGAATGCGAAGCCGCGGGGGTGTGGGAATGCCGTGCTGCCCGCGTGGAGGAGGGCGTATGTGCATGCGAGTAAGTGCTGCTTCTGGCCCGGCCCTGTTGGTACCTGACTGACGGGTAATATCAGCGTTTGGCATTGATGTCCCGCCGCTTGACCCCGCCGCGGCCGCGACGGCGAAGCGGCAGGCCAAGGGCCGTGTGGCTGCGCTGAGGGAGCTGGCGCCTGATATGGGGGCGTACATGAACGAGGTATGAACTGCCCCTCCCCCTCCCATCTTTCTGAGTATCACTAACATGCCCCCCTTTCTCCAGGCCGACGCCGAAGAACCAAACTTCCAAACCGAGTTCTGGGGCTCCCACTACAAACGCCTGTACGTTTCCCTTTCCTTTGTTTTCATCTGGTCCTCACCGCCCCCCTACCTCTCTCCCCCTTCTTTCCTTGAAACATGTCAAAACCTCAACACAACCGCCCCTCCAATAACTCCTTTGCACCTATACCCTGGATAACCAACCAAAAATCTCACACACTCATTCCAGCCTCAAAATCAAACGCGCCACCGACCCCGACGACGTCCTCTGGTGCACCCCCTGCGTAGGCAACGAGCGCTGGGAGCAGGTCGGCGACCGCCTCTGTAGGAAGTAACATCTCCCCCTGTTCGACAAGGAGGGAAACCCCCTCCCCCCCAAAAAAAGAAAGAAAGAAAAGTGGGGGGGGGGGGTTTAAGATATTTCACAGGGCATGATGATGACTGGCGGTTGTCTTGCTACTTCTTCATGATGGGATTGGGTTATGGTCTGGCCGGTTCGTGTTTCCCAGGCTGAACTATCTCGGTCCGGTCCTGTGCTAAGGAGGCGGGCCGACGTGAGAGTTGGGGGATGGGGTGGGCAGATGGGGTGGGCAGATGGCTTTGGTTTGTGATATATGGGTCCAACACCCCATCGTCTCACAGACGAGAGTACGGTGGGCAGATACGAATAGTCAGATGAGAATAAGGCTGTGGCAGGTGAAATACAAGAATCACAACTGTATCCCACCTCCCAGCCAGATCAAACAGCTCTGATTCAAATCCCATGATCAGTTTGCAGCTACGAGCTGTCTACCTATCCACCAAAACTCAACCCCCTAGTTATATCCCACCCCCGTTTTACTTTCGTACACCGCTTCCCATCTATTAAATGTAATTTTCCAGTCCACTCGCCCACAACCCAACCCCCATTTCCCCCTTCCCTGACACCCAAATCCACCCTCCTCAAAGAAAAACCATACTCTCCTCCCCCATCTCCCTTCCCTTCTCCCCCAAAACCTCCTCAATCCCCAACCTCCTTCTCTCCCCTCTTCTTCCCTCCCCACCCCGCTCCCCCCCTCCCCCTCTGCCCTCCCCAACCCCCTCCACCACACCCCTACCACCACCCAGCACCGGCCCAAACTGCCTCTGCACCGCCTCCGACAACCCCGGACTTGACACCACACTCGGGCTAATAACCGGCGTATACCTCAACCCCACAGAGTCTCTTGACCTCGAGATCCGTAACGGCGACGGCCTTAATTTACTCCTCGGCGGGACCGGCGGCGGCGGCGGTGGTGCCGCGCGCGTCGGGCTCCGTTCATTTTCCACCAGGAGGACATTTCCCGCAGCAGCACCAGCAGCAGCCATCATCACGGATGGTGCAATCTTCGGGGACGCGGGGGGCGAGGCACGCTGTTGATTCACCGACCGCCGCAGCGGCGACGGTTTCAACACGTTCGGCTCCACCCTCCCCAGAGGTGCCGTCGCGGAGGGATAATTCCTCACACGGCGGGGTGTTTCAAAGACGTCGCCATCATCGTTGTCATCCTCCTCGTTGTCGTCCGTGTCACAGTCGCCGTGGATCTGCGCCTGCTCACGGACGTGGCCTCGCAATGACGCCGATGCGAATTGGCTGTTGGGGAAGGTTCGTGGATGGGCAAATGGCGGCTCCGAGGGCTTCGACGGAGACGGGGACGGCTCGAACTTTGCGATGTTGGCTGACAGCCACGTCTTCCAGTCGATCGAGCTCGCTGTTGAAGGGTCGCGGTAATCGACTGCGCGGTACATCGCGGGCGTGTCCGACGCTGTAATTCGATTCGCTCCCCTCTCTCCATACCTTGACCCAAACCCGCCCTCGTCGGAGGAATAGATGCTCTCGGAGTACTCCAGATTCTTCGCCGAGTCCGAGTCGGGGTCGGCGGAGCGCCCCGAGCCAAGGTTGTGATGAACTTGGGTTTCCGTGTCCGAATCATGCGAGGCGTACTGGGCCCAGGCATCTTGCTCCTCCTGCATCGACTTTCCAAGAGCACGGCGGTAAGGGCTTGTGGTCCTGAACAGATGACGACCGGGGCTGTCGGTCACCGACGACCTCCAATCCGCCTCCGTATGGTGGCTTGAGACATCGGTGGCATCAGAGACCAGCCGAGCGTCAGTGAAATCTTCATCGAGAGTGCTCTGATAGCCCTGCGCGCGAGGAGTCGGTCCCGGAAGCGGAGGGCTAGGCGGTTGGCTATCCCACGAATACCGGTTCTGGGAGAGATCCGCTCTCGTGGAGGCGCGGGTCGGGGTGGTTGCATAACCAGATAGTCGAGAATATTTTCGCTCAGGAATAACCCTCCTGATGGTGTCCGGCGTCCTGCTCAAAGAGCGCCGCCCAGCCTCCTCGTTCGCCGGCACAACACAATCCGACTCCCGCGACTCGGAACCCCCTTCAGCAAGCCCATGCTCCGTGCCTCGCATTCTCTTCACAAGAGCCGAATAAATCCGTTGACTGTCGACCACAGGCCTTGTCACGGGAACTTCAGCCGTACGCTCAGGGGGCTGAAACAGCCCCGAACCCAGAGCGCGCCTCCTCCGGATGGAGGTTGATGGTGCGTGTGCGCCATTCTCTCCAATAATGGACAGACGCTGCTTCTCCCATTCCCTCCACTTCTCCTGCTCCTGGCTTGAGAGTGTGCTCGGCCCCGAGTGCGCCCAGCTTGTCAACGACGAACCGTTGGATATGTTGCGATCCGCCTCGCTCGCCAAACTCTCCAGGCTTGCCTTGCTGGACCGAACAAGGCCGTGCGGCGCCGGCTCAAGGTAGGGGATCTTGGCCAGAGATCGGGAGACGACTCCACGGCTTTCGGGAACAGGTGGCTCATCAATACTTGAGCCCTGGAAGGGTGTGGCATGGGTTTTCCGAGATTCGATGTGTTGGCAGGGGAGTGACGGCGTCGCGTCCTCGGGTTTCGGGGCAGTAAAGAGATTTTTCAGCTTGACTCTAAGTGACCTGGACGCATGCCTGGCCTTCAACCTCAGCGTGCTCGGTTCATCTGGGAGCTTGTGGGGGACGGGGTTCGGTTTCTCCGACTCGGGGGCCGGGCTGCTGCTACGAAGAGACTTGCGCAGCCTCAAATCAGTCTGGCGAGTTAGAGACGCAAAAAGGGCTGACGACATGTAACCAGGCTCCCGTGGTGTGCCCTTCGTCGACGCAGGAGGGCCGTCTTCAGGGAGGTTGGGCAAGGCTGGTGACCGGGGGTCATGGGCGCCGCCGTCCCGGCTCGTGCTCGATCTTGACTGGGACTTGCGGCCAGTCAGAAAACTCATCGATTTCGGGGCCCTCAAAGCTGGGGTCTCTTGTGTGGACTTGCGGTCGTGGGGGTCTGAGCGGAAGAATCTCCGAGAGGTGGATGCTGTCGCAAGCGGTCTGGTCTTTAGAGAGCTGGCGGCCAGGAACCGCCCCGAGCTTCCGTGGCCTTTGTCGATACTGCCTTGAGGCTCGGTAAACATGGACTTGGACCTATGGAGACGGCGGAACGACGACGGCGCCGAAGCCACGTCGTCCTCAGGGGTGTAGTACTCGTCCTCGGCCGCGAGAGCGTCGAGATAGCTTGTGGCGATCTTCTGCAACGGAACCGGCGGCGGTGCCCGTCGTGGGGGGCTTGGTCGTTGTTGTGCATCGGGATCCGTAGGAGAACGGAGCCCGTCCTTGCCTTGCTCTCCCTGCGTGCCTGCCTCGTCCGGCTGTCTCCCCCCAAGGCCGCGACCAGCCTGCTCCTGCTGATTCCTCGACAGCGCCGAGCACGACCCCACGAAGCGCACACTCTGCCGGTGCCGAAGCTCCGCCCCCTCCTCTCCCGACTTGCCCGGAGCACTCCACTGAGTCCTGGGGTGCCGGGGCGACGACTCGGGCGTCGCAGGGAACAACGACAGCACGCCAGTCATGGTCCGGTGCTGGGCACGCGTGTAGGCCTCCTAGGCGGCGATGTGGGCGTCCCGTTCGGCGAGGGCGGGGTCGAGGTGCTCGAGCACGACGCCGTGCACAGACGAGGCGGACCTGCGGCGAGTGAGGCCCGATCTGGACTTCTTGTGGCTGCGCCGGCGCAGCATCGAGGGGGACGTTGTCGGAAAGGGAAGTGAACGGACGAACAGACAACGGCACCAAGTCGCACGGCGACCGAAGACGAGTCTGGCAACGGGACAAGGAACCAACGGCTGACAATGCGATGGGGGGCTAGCTAATCGAGAGTAAAGCTGTGTATAACCCTGTGGCGAGGGAAATGAAATACCGGGTTGTGGTGGTGGCACAGAGGCGAGACTGTCTGCGATTGTTTGGGGCGGCCCGCGAGAGAGACAGGCGCACAGCGACGGGAGAAGGAAGGAGAGCGAGACATGCAGACCCGAGAGAGACGAGAAGACGGCAGGTCGCAGAGGAGAGACAGCGACGGGAAGCCATTGTGGTGAGTAGGGAGGAGGGAAGGGGGTGCGGAGAATGATGGCTGAAGGCCTGTTGAAGTCAGGAAGGAGCTCCCGAAGCTGTTTGTTTGTTTGCGCAAGAAAAAAAAACACCACGAATCGACGCAGGAGGCAGGAGCTCTCCCGTCTCTGTCGGATTAGCAAACGCTGATATGAACAGTGTGTGAACGGAGACAAGATGAGAGTGAGTGAATACGAAGCCCATCGAGGGAGTCGATTAGTGAGTGCGAGAACGGCCGTTGCCAACAAAAAACATTCTCAATTGATGGACTTGACTGAGTGACCGTGACGACGACGACGACGACTACTACCCTCGAAATGCATCGCAACCCGAACAAACCCAAATGTGCGTACCCGAATCCCTCCCCCACCGATTGCCTGTACACAGAACAAGAAACTCCCTCGGTTGCATAGCTACCTAATGCGTGTCCCCCAAATCCCAATATCCCAAAAACAGCCAAGTACAAACAAACAAGAAAAAGCAATGCCCATACCGATCGATGATGAACTCCCACCAAAGCAGGCAAGGCAACCAACGCTCACTCATAGCGCTGGCCTTCTGCTAACTGCTGCTGGCTTAAGGAGAGATCTCCTCGAGGAACTCCTTGAGCTCCTCGTCGACCAGCTCGTGGATCTTCTTGGAGAACTCCTCGGCCTTGTCGGCAATCGACGAGACGCCCTTGGACACCTTGCCCGAGACGACCTCGAAGTCGTGCTCAATGAGCTTCTCGAGCTGCGAGACCGAGGCGCCAATGTCGATCTTGTCCGTCTTGGTCTTGCGCTCCACCTTGTAGCCGCCGGCCTTGACGATCTCCTTGTAGTTGCTGCAGCCGCCGCCGTTCCAGGCGAGCAGGTTGGGGGTGTCCTTGGGCATTTCCGAGAGGGCGTTCTCGGTGGCGATCTTGAGGAGGTTGCTCTTCATCTTCTCGGGAGTGATCTCGGCGAGCGAGTACTCCGAGTCGCTCGAGGGCTGGAGCGAGAGGTAGTAGGCGAGCAGACCGCAGATGTGGGGCGAGGCCATCGAGGTGCCCGAGATGGTGTTGGTGGCCGTGTTGCTGCCGATCCAGGTCGACAGGATGCTCAGGCCGGGGGCGAAGATGTCAGTGCACTTGCCGTAGTTGGAGAAGTAGGCACGGCTGTCGTCGATGGCCGAGGCACCGACAGTAACGGCCAGCTCGGCAGCGGCGGGCGAGTACTTGCAGGCGTCAGCGTTGTCATTGCCGGCGGCAACGGCGAAGTGGATGCCGACAGAGACGGCCGCGTTGACAGTATCGTCGAGGGCCTTGGTCTTGCCGCCACCCAGCGACATGTTGGCAACAGAGCCCTTGAAGCCCTTGCGCTTGCCGGCCTTGGCCTGCTTGACCTGCTCGATGTGCGACTTGGCGGCCCACTCGACACCGGCGACGACGTCGGCCATGGTACCGGAGCCGTTGGAGCGGAGCACCTTGACGGCGTACACTTTGGCCTTCTTGGCGACACCGTACTTCTTGCCGGCGACGGTGCCAGAGCAGTGAGTGCCGTGGCCGTTGCCGTCCTCGTCGGCGTCACCCGAGGGGATGGTCTTGCCCCATAAGGCACGGCCCTCAAAGTCAACGTGGTTGATGTTGGTGCCCGTGTCGATAACATAGGCATCAACACCCTCGCCACCCTCGGTAGCAAAGAGGTACTTGTTGTACGTCGAGAAGCTCAGGGTATCGCGGTGCGAGATACGGGCTAGACCCCACGGGGCCGACTTCTCGACATCGCCATCGCACGAGCTCTCCTGCGTCGCCGGGACCATCGTGTGCACGATGCTGTCGCGCTCGATGTACTCGACCTGGACGGGGACGGGTTAGTGATCTGCTACTCGCAAGCACGGCTAAATGTGGCTTGGCGGGCTCAGCTTACATCAGGGTGCCTCCGGACCTGCTCGATGGTCTCATCATCGAAGTGGCCCGAGTAACCCAGGAAGTGCTGGCCAATCTTGTAGGTGTGCTTCAGGCCGCGGAAGACATCATCAGCAAGCGCCATCTGGCCGCGCTTCTTGAGGTCGGCGCGCTGGGTCTCGCGCGACGTGTGGATATCCTGGATCCAAGTGTGGTGGGCCGAGATCGAGTCGTCGTTGACGTGCTTCTTGAACTTGATGATGTACGAGTTGGGGATGACGTCCGAGTTGGACGACGAAAGAATGGGCGCGGCATCGCCGTGGATCGTCTCAAAACTGACCCGCGGCGCCGCTGCAGCGCAGGCTGCGAGCGAGAGAGCGACGACACCTCGCATCGTGGTGGTGGGCTTTGCTCAAACAACCGCGACGGCGGATAAGAGAGGGAAAGTCGGGGAGGATAACTCTGATGAGAAAAACACGACTCCTCCTGATGAAGATGGTCTGCGCTGCGAAGGGGGGGAGGATGGCTGATGATGGGTTGATTGGGGGAGGAAGGGAGGATGGCAAGAGAGGACAGGAAGAGAGCGAGTTCGGCAATTCCTGGGGGGCGCTGGGTGCTGATAAAGCGGCCAGTTGCGGGTGAGACGCTGCCGACCGACGCCCACGTCCAAGCCCATGCGGGTGTGTGTGCGCGGTTGCCTCAGGGAACTGCCCGGCTTGCTCATGCTTGGGCGGAGCAGGTCGCTCAAAGACGGGGGTTGGCGACCAGCGGCTAACCTGATACGGTGTTGGGGAAGGCGGAGCAGCCAATGACAGGGGGAGGAGGAAGGGGGGGAGGATTGGCAAGGTTGGGCAGTTTGGCCCGCTGAGGGGGCGACACAGCATGGATGGGCATGGCGCCAGCGCGATAAGGACGAACCCCCCCGGCAGTCCCCAGCAATCAGTCACGACTCACTGCAACAGCCTGACACCATTGCGGCTGGCTATCGCGTCTATCAACAGCCCAAGATATCCGCAAATGGAGGCAGGGAACGGGGATCTGGATCGACCGGAGGGCGGCCGCGTGCCCTGCCTCCCTCATCAATGACGAGCGATTCTCTGTTGCGGAATACAGGAACAGACGAGATCTCTCGGAGACGTTGTGCCTGTTGTGTCATCGCCCCGTGCCTTTGAGGCGCAGGCAGGGTGTTGGGGTCACTGGCGCGAGGCTGGCTGGCTGGCTGGCTGCCCTGGCTGCCCGCCCTTCCCCGTTCCGGGATTGACGGCTGCTTACCGCCGCGCATGGGTGGCTCCAGATCGCTGGGGAACCGCCTCGGCTGCTGTCACCACGCTGGCTGTGTGTTGCCATGATTCGCCCACGCTCAATTGGAGCTGCAAGCCCGTTGACAGTGAGGTGAGTTACGCGGCATGTGCGAGCATCGAGGACGGCGGAGGGAGGACGGATGAGGACTCGAGCTCCCCGTGAGCCATCCCATTCGGATTGAACTCAACTCGCCGGACTTCCCAACTAAGGAGGTAACGAGACACCAGGAGGCGGGGAAGGCCCCTGGAACTTCTCCAACGAAACGTCTAGGCACGTAGCGCTGCGTCACGGGGCCGTCTGGGTCGCCAGGTCGTCCCCGATGAGTCGCCAATCCATTTCCCGCCGGCCGTGAGGGGGGCCATCGTCTCACTCGCTAACACAGTAAGTTCGATGGATAAATGCCTCTGTTGGATCTGCAAAACTGTCAACGACTTCGGATTCCATCCCATTGCCTCCAACACAAACATGTGAGAGCCGGATGCCTCCTCCGGGCAGACCGCTGTCGACCAAAGCGCCTCGAGGCTGGCTGGCTGGCTGGCTGGTCGGGAAACGCCCTGCCAGATCCGCTGCCAGGGACGCATACCTAACTATCAGGACGCACGTCACCTGGCGGAGGGTGCCGCGCAGGGGAAGGCGGGGCGCATTCTCCACCCAGTCGGGGGAATTGGTCACGAGCGACCAGCACGTGCCGCGTTCGTGTCGCATCGTCAGCAGCCGTCTTGGTTCGGTGTTCTGGCTCAACTGATCTCGACTGATCTCTAGGCTGCTGTGGGTTCCTTGCTGACCTGTCTGTCGAGATGGAGGGCGGCGAAGACATGTTGCATCATACCTGTAGTTGTTGCTCTGCGAACCTTGAGAGCCATGTTCTCCTGTCAGGCACACGGTACAGGGGAGGCCCTCTCTGGCTGGCGCCGATGTCGCGCCGCGTTGACAGGAGGGATGGAGCATTACATCATAACTAGCTCCCAGCGTTGATCGCGACCACAGCCGCGAGATGCAGCCCGAGCGAGCCCTCTTTGATCTGACGAACATCCGAGGGCCCGTAATCGGCCCCGGAGGAATCTGGTGTTGCTCAGAGTAGCACTGATGATGTTGTCTTCAAAAAAGTGTCTTGACGACGGGGAATCGGAGCCATCTTCCTCCAACATAGCACCAACTGGGTGGACAGTTGGACGCTGGACTGCAGGATGCCTGCTCGTCTCCTCTCGCCCAGGTAGGCGGGTGAACCAGTCATCCTCTGACCGAGTGGACCACCATCATGCTGCATGCACCTTATCGGCGCTCGCCTCGCCTTGTTTTCCTCCCCTGGCTTGCTTGAACTGTTGACTCGCAAGGCCAGCCTGCAATGAAGCACAACTAAGGACTCACTCGGTACGACGCTGAGCATGGGAGTCAACAGACCCAAGGGAGAGATGCCAATACAGGCCAGCTCCAAACTTGTCGACAATCCCTCGACGCCTGAATGAATGACTGTGAGCATTCCTTCTCATAGCCTGATTGTGGTTTTACAAAAGAGACGAGAGCTTGGGAGCAACGAGTCGTTTCCAATGCGTCTCGTCAGGGCCAGGGCCGCTGCCTGCCGGTGATGGAAAGCGGGTTCAGGTGGGTCCAGTGGGGGAGGAAGAGTGGCTGGTTGGGGCTGTCTGGGGCCTGCACTGCCACAGTGCCCCTCCAATTTTGGGGTGGTCAGCACAGAGCAGACAGCTTGGAGCCTGGAAAGCCACAGCTTGGGGCTGAGACGGGCCTGGAACTGCACTGGAGCTCTCTCTCATTGTTGTTCGTGACTGCAGTTGACTGCACTTCTCGACAAAACTTGCGACCAAAACACCTAGAACCTCCCATTTTGGACTCCTTTTCCGTTGCTGCATAGACACGAGTCTCCACGACGACCCTGCATACATCCATCTCTCCCGAAGAATTAACGAACAAGCGAACGACCCTGCCGACGCGTGCTGCCAGTCGCATCTCGGCCTTAGAGAGAGAGAGTCTCTGCCTGGGAAACGCGTGCATACACAGTCCAGATGCTGGCGTAAGCACTTCACCCTCTACGTCCTGGGTTCCATGACGCCCGCCCCAGCCGACACACCAGGACCCTCGATGGGCTCTGGGCACCAGACCCTCCGCCACGGCCGTCTGCATCCCCAGGGATCGGCAGATTGGCGCAATTGAGCGCCCGGGTCCCATCAAACCGCCGTCCACCCACCCACCATGCTCCCCGTGCGCTCCCGCCGCTATCGCGCCTCGACCTCGGCCTCGAACCGCCAGACCTCCAAGGCCACCGAGATCCTGCAGGCCCTCCTCGACCGCCTGTCCGCCCTCGCGAGACCCTCGTCCGACGCCCCGTACCCCGACATCGAGCAGCTCGCCGACCAGATCCGCCAGATACACCAGCACATCGCCACCCCGACGCCCCCCTCCCCTCCCCAGGACGACTTCCGCCATCTCCGCGGCTTCCAGACCCTCCTCAACCTCCTGCGCTCCTTTTCCGGTTTCTACAACCCGCACAAACGCACCGAGTCCGAGAGGAGGGCCGTCTTCGACCTGCTCCATGTTGTGCTCGCCACCCTCTCCGCCGCCTTCCGCGGCCACCCAGGCAACAGGCGGTACTTCCGGGACAGGGTAGAGGGCGGGGGCTGGGAGGCACTGGAACAGATCATCGCCAGCATCGGCGTCGGCGGCGGCGAGTCGGACCTCTGGACCAACTGCCAGTTGTTTGGGAAGCTGCTCTCCTTTGCCCTCGACGATCAGCGGCTGGACGAGCTCTGCCGCGCCGTGCCCTCGTGGGCCACACCCCCCGGGAGTACTGCATTATCGGAGCCACCGAACAGAAGCCATGACGGAACCGAGACGGAACAGCCCTTCGAGGGCAGCGCTGTGCGAGAGAGCGCCAACACGACGGCGAAGACTGTGGAGGCCGTCGATTCGAGGTTGAAACAAATCATCGGACCAAACACGGTCATCCACAACGCCGAAATTATACGTGCTGTTGTTGTATTTTGGGAGTCGATCCCGAGGACCCAGGACGCGCCCGAGAACCCAGCTTCGGTCATAGTGCTGACCACACTCTCGTCCCTGGCCTCTACCTCCCTTTTCAGCCTCAGCACTCTCCACGGGACTGGCATGCTCTCGCGGCTGCTGCGTCTGCTGTTCGCCAAGGATAGCGTTCTGACCGAATCCGAGAGGAAGAGGGCGCTGCCCTTGTGCCAGTCTCTGATGCAGCTTGGCATCGACCAGCTGTCCGACGCCCAATTCTTGCTCAACGACCGTGGTGTTGCCACTTCCGAGTTTTGTCTGGACATGACCGAGAAGTATGCCGGCCCTCCCTTCATCCAATTTGACCTCTCCCTGCATGGCCACTCGTCCATCGAACTCCCGAACCTGGGCCGGTCATTCCCTCCGCAGACCGCCCCGGGCTACACCTTCACGGGCTGGATCCGGATCGACAAGTTCGACCCGGCCTCTCACACGACACTGTTTGGCGTCTTTGACTCCACACAGACTTGTTTCCTGCTCGCCTACCTCGAGAAAGACACCAAAAACTTTATCCTCCAGACCTCCGTCACCTCCTCGCGTCCCAGTGTTCGGTTCAGATCCGTAGCCTTCAAGGAGAATCAGTGGTACCACATCGCCCTCGTCCATCGCAGGCCCAAGACCATGGTGGCGAGCAAGGCGAGCCTTTATGTCAATGGCGAGTTTGCCGAGCAGATCCGCGCCGCGTACCCAAGCCCGCCCCCCCTCTCCAACGCGAGCACCGAGAGTTTTGTCTCCTTTTCGTCGAGCAGCAGCAAGACGAACCCGGTTCAGGCATTCCTGGGCACACCCCGCGGTCTTGCGGCCCAGCTCGGACCTGGGTTGGTCCACTCCAAGTGGTCCTTGGCGTCGGGCCACCTGTTTGAGGACGTGCTGAGCGATGACTTGCTCGCCGTTTACTACCGCCTTGGATCACGCTATCAGGGGAACTTTCAGGATTGTCTCGGTGGCTTCCAGACATACGAGGCCTCGGCCGCCCTTGGGCTTCGTAACGAGGTGTTCCATCCAGGCAAGGACGACAACTCGGACATTCTAAAGGCCATCCGGGACAAGGCGAGCACCATCGTGCCCGAACACAAGGTCCTGCTGAGCACATTCCCTCGCGCAGTCTTCCCGGCGGACGGGAAATTTATGGAGTCTCTCCTCTTCCGCTCGCTGTCGAGGAGCGCCGCCAGCAGCCTGTTCCATGCCACTGTGAAGAGCGGGACGGCCGTTGCCGTCAACGGCGCGGTCCCCTGTGTCAATGATGCGCTGATCAAGCTGAATGGCGTCTCGCTGCTCACGGGCGATCCCGTCGTTGCCACCCCGTACTACTTTGATGACAACCTTTGGCGCCTCGGCGGGTTCACCCCCGTCGCCCTCAAGCTCGTTGAGCGGGCGTCAACCTCCGAGGAGCTCCTGCGGTCCGTCGAGCTCATGTTTCACTGCATCAGCAACAGCTGGAGGAACAGTGAGGCCATGGAGAGGGACAAGGGATATGCCATCCTGAGCATGCTGCTTCGTGCCAAGCTTGGATTCGGCGTGCCGGCCTCGGACACTCAGTCCCAGGCATGGCGGCTCTCGCTCACCAACGATGCGAGGGACAAGTTGAGCTTCCAGCTTCTCAGCCTTGTGCTCCACTTCGTGGGCTACAAGCACGCCGACCCCATCGAGTCCTTCATCATCAACCCCCTGGCCTACCGCGTCCTGCTGATCGACCCCGACACCTGGCGGAGGTCGTCGCCGATGGCCCAGGAGCTCTACTACAAGCAGTTTGTGACGTTCGCTGTTAAGAGCAAGCACCACCAGTTCAACAGCCGCCGGCTGCTTCGGATGCGTAAGTTTGTGTCTCGGTTTAGCACATCCTGTTGGAGCGGCCATGATGAGCTCACCTGCCCGCGTTAAACAGGGATCATTAAGAGGCTTCTGGATGCGTTGAAAGCTGAAACTCTCTCCGAGGCCATCATGCCTCACTTCATGGCGTCCTTCGAGAGCCTTGTAAAGTGCAATTACAACGCGGAAGTCCACCGATCCATTGCCCTCTTCATCACCTACGCCTTCCACACGCCTCCTGGGTCCCTGCCACGCACCCCCAAGCCCGGGTTTGCAACGAGCCGGTCGACGACTCCTGGCCTGGGAGTCTTGCGCCGCCCTACTATTGAAATGGGCCCTGTTGCATCCGCAACCAGCTCCCAAATGCTCACCAAGAAACAGCTGGGCGTCAAGATCCTCGAGATGTACGCCCGCCTGCTCTGCGAAAAGACCAACCTGGGAGACATCCGCAAGTTTGCCAAGACCGTGACGAACAAGGTGATACTCGCCGCCGGCCCGAAGAGGAAGCCTGAAGAATACGTGCTGACCTCCGGCCAGTGGTTGCTCTATTTGCTTGCAGAGAACGACCCTGAGATCGTCGTCCTGGGCTGCAAGATCCTCGCCCGCCTCCTCGTCACGCAGCCGTCCGGATATACGACGAAGTTCGCGAGCAAGACCGGCGGGTTCTGGATCATGGCTTACCGCTTGAAGCAGTGGTGGGACATCTCCACGCTGTGGCCGATCCTGCTCAGCATCCTGTTTGGGTACGACGTTGCCAACATCAACTTTGACAAGTCGTTCGATTTCTTCAGTCTGTTGGAGATCTTTGGCGACAGCCGGGTCGTGTTTCCGGATGTGCTGCTTGTCATCACCTGCATGCTGCAGCACGGCCTCCGAGATGTCCTCAGACACCAGGATGACCCGGATTCGCCACCGCCTGATCCAGCCGCGGCGAAGAGCTCTCAAGACACTCTCGATGCAGTGCTGCGAACGAGACCGAGGGCTCGGTCTATGGAGCTGGGCCAGGCACTCGAGCCGAGAAGTGAGATATCCGCGCTACCGCTGACTCACGAAACGCCTGCTGACCCGGTTTTAGGGACGCATTTGCCCGACAAGGAGAGGATCGCGGCCAACGCCGTCGTGCTCCAGACGGTTGTCCGCTTCCTGACCGACATGCACACCCGCTCCGTCAACTTCAGGGACTTTGCCCTTTCGTCCGACTACGTCAGGCACCTCTTCTCTGCCCTTTACCCCATCATCGTTAGTTCCGACCCGGTCACGGCGGAAACGGAGCTCAACGCCAAGGACCCGCTCAACTTCGAGGGCGGCGATGTCATCATCCGCCCGGTGCCCGGCTCAGCGTCCACCGCGGTCCCGATTATCAGGACGGCGATCGCGGGGCCGTCGGACATCCAGCCTCCTTCTCCTAGTCCGGGCCGCGGCACCCCGCTCCGGCGGCCGTCGTCGTTCATATTGGTCGCTTCACAGACGAACCCATCTGCGGCCCCCGCTCCGGCACGTCTGAGCCACGCCGTGTCGCCCAAAAAGAAGCTTGCCACTCGCAGCAGCAGCAATGTTGTGATGGAAGGCGTGTTGGAGCTTGTCATTGGTGTGTTCACCGACCAGCTGCTGATTAGGAAAGAGTTTTCTGGGTTTGGGCTCTTTTTGAAGGTGCCGCCGGGGTTCCAGGAGCACAGGGCGTATTTTGAGACGTACATTCTGCGGAATGTCATCACACACCTCAGGAACACCATTCAGCTGGACCGAAAAGCACTCACGGAGCCCAAGATCCTGCAGAACCTGGCGAGGCTGAACCTCCATCTGGCCGAGGCCGTGTTTGAAGGGTCTTTCATGAATGGGGCCGAGACCATGATCGAGTTCACGGGCACCCTGCTGGAGTACCTCCAACGGCCGGACGTGGCGTCGCTAAAGAGCGTCCGGCTTTGCAGCTCGGCGGTGGCGACCATTCGGTCGTCTTTCCTCAAGTTCACCCTGCTCAGGCTGTCGGACATGGACGACCCCGAAACTAAGGACTCCGAGGCGCTGTCTACCATGGAGCAGCTTCTCTACTGGCAGACGGTGCTGCTCGGATGCTTGTCTATGGACGACGACTACATGAAACTGCTGTGGTACCAGCTCTACAACAAGCTGGTCGACACGCGGCACAACGTCCGGCTCGTGGCCGCGACGCTGTGGCGGATCATGCTGGTGCAGAAGCCCGAGGAGTCGGCGGCCATCTTCCAGCACACGATGACGCCGGACCAGCGGCCGCTGACCAGGGGGTTTGAGAAGCTGACCGAGCTGGACGACACCGCCTTTCTCGAGTGGGTCGACCAACACCGGCCGTCGCTCGACGTCCTCTTCTTCGGGGGCATGTCCAAGACGTGGGAGGAGTTCGTCGCGCTGGAGAACCAGCGGACGTCCGACAGCGCCCGGATGCGGGTGCGCAGCCGCAAGGACAAGCTGAAGCAGTGGCACACCGAGTCGCTGGAGCGGGACAATATCCTGCTGCGGCACGAGATGGCCAACAGTGCGTGGATGAAGAGCATCTACTTCACGGAGCACTTCAAGCACCAGCGGCTGCTGCAGGACCTGCAGGATGACAATGCATTTTTGGCGTCGACGTTTGCGAAGATGGAGCGAGATCTGTGCCGGCCTGGCGCGGTGTTCAGCGAGCCGCAGACGATCAAGTGGAAGCTGGACCGGACTGAAGGGAGGAATCGCATGCGTCTGCGGCTTCTGCCGGAGTATCCTAGCCAGCATCAGCAGGATTTCCAGCCGAAGGCCCGAAACAATGGCCCTGGGGGTACCCCGAAGCCTAGCATTTCTTCGGGAAGCCTGTCGGCGACACAAGCGATCAGGCCCACGACCCCGGTGCCGACGCCGTCTGGGGAGGCTGGAGTCGTGGGCAAGCTGGACCGCCTTGACATTTCCGCTGAAGCAGAGGGGGTGTCGGGCCCCGCGGACCAGAGCGTCGCGCCCGAGGAGGACTTTGAGCTGGTGGAGGATCCCAACGAGCCCGAGGGCGACGACACGTTTGAGGACAAGAATCGCAAGGTGATGAGGCGGCTACAGCAAGGGGATTCGGTCCAGAACGTCTTCAACATCTCGCGCATCATCGGCCTCGACGCGTCCGAAGGCATCCTGATCGTCGGAAAGGAAGCACTCTACATCATGGACAGCCTTTTCCAGAGTGCTGATGGGGAGATTGTGAATGTGTGGCAGGCGCCGCCGGAGGAGCGCGACCCCTTCTCCATCATCATCACAGGCGGCAAGCCAGGCGAGCGGCGGCAGAACCAAGGCCGCACGGATCAAGAGTCGCGCAGCTGGAAGTGGCAGGACGTGCTCAGCATCTCGAAGCGGCGGTTCCTCTTCCGCGACGTCGCCATCGAGATCTTCTTCACCGACGGCCGGAGCTACCTCCTGACGGCCATCAACCCGGCCATGCGGGACGAGATCTACGCGCGGCTAACGTCCATGACGCCGCACACCAACAACACGAACCTGCTGCCCAACCCCGAGGACGCCTGGCGGCTCGAGAGCCTCAAGTTCTCGGAGGAGGCGCCGCAGACGTTTGGCGCAAAGTTCGGCAGCATCTTCAACTCGTCGGCGTGGAACCCCATGATGCGGCGGTGGCAGCGTGGGGAGATCTCGAACTTCCACTACCTCATGCTCGTCAACACCATGGCGGGGCGGACGTTCAACGACCTGACGCAGTACCCCGTCTTCCCCTGGGTGCTGGCGGACTACACGAGCGACGAGCTCGACCTCAACAACCCGGCCACGTTCCGGGACCTGTCCAAACCCATGGGCGCGCAGTCGGCGACGCGCGCGGCCGACTTTGGCATGCGGTACCGCAGCCTGGCGGAGATTGGGGAGACGCCGTTCCATTATGGGACGCACTACTCGTCGGCGATGATTGTGTCGTCGTACCTGATCCGGCTGCCGCCGTTTGTGCAGTCGTTTATCCTGCTCCAGGGCGGCACGTTTGATCATCCAGACAGGCTGTTCTTTTCGATCGAGGGTGCATGGGCGTCGTCGTCTAGGGACAATGGATCAGACGTGCGGGAGCTGATCCCGGAGTTTTTCTACCTGCCGGATTTCTTGACCAACATCAACGGGTACAACTTTGGCGTGCGGCAGGGCGGCGGCGGGAAAGTCGACAACGTCGTCCTCCCGCCGTGGGCCAAGGGGGATCCCAAGGTGTTCATCGCGAAGCACCGCGAGGCGCTCGAGAGCCCGTACGTCAGCCAGCGGCTGCACCAGTGGATCGACCTGGTGTTTGGGTACAAGCAGCGCGGCGAGGTGGCGGTGGAGAATCTGAATGTCTTCCACCCGCTGTCGTACAAGGGTGCGAGAGACTTGGACAACATCACGGACCCGCAGGAGCGGCTCATCACGACGGGCATCATCCACAACTTTGGGCAGACGCCGCACCAGATCTTTACGAAGCCGCACCCGTCGAGGGAGTATGATCGGTGCCCGATCAAGCGGCTGGACACGTCGATTGCGGCACTGACGAGGGTGTCGTATCCCCTGCTCGGTAGGTTTTGATTTCTGGGTGTGGTTGTTATTTTGGCGGGGGGCAGTTGCTGACTGTGAGCAGAGAGCCGGGAGCGGGTTGCCTCGCTGATCTACGTGCCCAAGCTGGACCGGCTGCTGTGCGCATCTCCGTTCCGGCTGAACCTCCCGCCGCACTATGACAAGTTTCTGGAGTGGGGGTACACGGACAACAGCGTGCGCTTCTTTCTTGGCGACAACAGGAAGGTGAGCAAGCAGTCTTACCCCTGGCTTGACATGTTGGAGAGGTGCTAACCGTCCCAAGCCCGCTGGCCTCTTCGAGAACCTGCACATCGGCCAGATCTCCACCCTCACCTTTGCCGATTCCAAAACTCTCATCACCGCCGGCGAAGACTGCGTCGTGTCCGTCTACACGGTGCAGTCCTCGCCCAGCAAGCCGCTCGTGGAGCTGCAGCTACGCTCGTCGCTGTTCGGGCACAAGACGCCCGTCACGCACATGGCCGTGTCCAAGGCGTTCAGCACGATCCTGACGGTCTCGCAGGACGGCGTGGCGTTCCTGTGGGACCTGAACCGCCTCGAGTTCATCCGGCGGCTGCCCCTCGCCCGGCCCGCAGAGTGCGCAAAGATTAACGACGTGACCGGGGATGTGATGATTTGCTCCGGGCAGAATGTGTTGTTGTATACCCTCAACGGGGAGCTCATCCTCGACCAGAACGTGTGCGCCGGCAGCAACCCACACAATTACCCTCACCATAGCCATGGCCACCACCAAGACCCGCCGCCGGCCGAGGACTTCGTGCACGCGTGCGCGTTCTACGAGGGGTCGACGGGCGGCAGCGAGTGGCTGGAGAACCAGCTGGTGTTCACGGGCCACCGGCGCGGGGTGGTGAATGTTTGGCGGAAGACTGTGGGGGAAAGGAGCGGGAAGTGGATGCTCGAGTTTGTGCGGCGGCTCGACCATGTGAATCTGAAGAGCGAGGTGGGCGCGAACGTGGAGGCGGCGATTACCTGTGTCGCGCCGCTGGCGGGGCTGGTTTATACGGGGGATGATGATGGGCGGGTGGTAAGTCTCTTTTCCTCTCTACTTGTTTTGTCCGTGCTGGGTGGGGGATGTGAGCTGACGGTTGATGGCAGTGGGAATGGAATCTGGTGCAGCGGGAGAGGTAGCGAGCGACGAGGCCAAAAGGTGGGGGGGATAGGAAAGTGATATTGATATCAAAAGGGGGGCGGGTGGGCGGGAAGCAAAGAATCGAGTCTGCATATAGAGAGCCGCGGGATGCATCATTCGCAAGAGGCGGGTTGGGTTTGCCAACGGGGAGTCTTGGGAAGGTTCTGGCGGGTTGATGGGGTCTTCCTTTTTTGGGTGGTTTTTAGGGCCGTGGCTGCATCGTCAGAGCGAGGTAGTTGTAGATTTGCATGTCTCTCTGCCCCCTTAGAGCGTTACCTCCCCCTTTCCAGTGGCCTACTCGTGCTTCATGTTCCACGCTGGCTGGGGATCATCACCCGGCGATGGTGGTGGTTGTTGGTACTGTTCCTTTCCTTTCGTCTATTGCCCGCCGCCGCACACGACCGGCCGGCCGTTATGTACAGTGTTATATGGCCCTCCTTCGAGTTGTCTTGCCGTCCCCTCTCGTTGTTGTCGCCGGTCTAAGCAACCCAACCCAACCCGACTCTGAACATTTTCCCCTCTAGTCTCGACCGCCCATCCTCCTCGCCAACCCATCCCAGTCAAATCACCCCAAGTCACTCCGTCTCATCCCCATACCCCGTCAACGTCTTTCTCGGCCCGGGCGGAACTACCCCAACCTGTCAGCATCACTTCCTCACTCACCCACCCCACCACACCCCCAATAACAACAACCCCAAGAGAGGGAGAAAAAGAGAGAGGAACGTACTCGGATAACTCATCGGCACGGGCGCCGCGTCCTCGTCGCCGAGCCTCTTGCGCACCGGCGGCACGACGGCCACGATCAGCGGGCCGGCGGCGCCGATCACGACCGACCAGAAGTAGCCCGGGCGCTCGCGGGCGGCCCAGCGGGTGAAGCGGAGGGGAGTGGCCCAGAAGCGGGGGGTTATGCCGCTCATTTTCTTGTCGTCTTCTTTTGGGGGTTTATTTCTCGCCTGGGAGGGAGGGAGGGGTGGTGCGTTAGATTCGTGTTTCGTTTCGTTGCGGGGTGAGGTTGCTCGGGATTGGGAGCGTGGGAGGGGAGGGGGGATGTTGGAGGGTTGAGGGG